>JAOCNB020129437.1:0-10742 GCA_026546465.2 Palythoa caribaeorum | reverse complement strand
TTATTAATATTTTATCTTTGTATGTTAACTTTCTAACATTCCTAAACATTCATGATTCATTTGGGAATAGCAGAGGTCCACTGAAGCCACTTCTGGTGCCACTGCATGGTTGAAAGAGCCATGTTCTATTCCATCAACATGATGGGTTTTGAATTCATAGTTGTCTCCCATAGATCAATTGCACAGGAAGACACTTGCTGCACATCCACACAAAGATGCTTTACATGTAAATGTTTACATTTGATTTTTTACATGTCCCATCCATACAAAAGTGATCTGTAAATGCTCACCTTTCAAAACAGCTTTAGAAGCCACAATTTTCGTAAATACTTATCTATCATCTCTTGGTAAACACTCATGAATTATGGTTCCAGTTTATCTATTGTTATCTATTGTTGCCACAAGTATAAGAACTGAATTTTTCACCAAGTATTTCGTAACTCCTTGATAATGAAAACGTCAGATTTTAAGCGTAATTTTTATTTTAAATTTATATCTAAGTTCCTTTTGATAAGCAGTTTTTTTAGCAAGGAAAACAAAAAATGGCAGATCTACGCAAGAAAATGAATTGTTTTAACACTGCTTCTGTCCCTGTTTATCATGTGGACAAGCAAGATCTATATGAAAACAATATAAAAATGCTTGTGTGGATTGATAACTTTTTAGTCATTTACTTTCAGTTCTTTGTAAGGCATCTTTGTGTAGACAGGGTCTAAGGCAACACAGCAAGCCACTGTTAATGGTTTCTGATTTGTGAGAGACTAATGATGAATTTAATTTATATTGTGCACCACATAATGCTGGATATGGGAAGTCCATTGAGCCAGGACTTGAGCCCAGGACCTTGTGGTTAGAACTGATTAGAGTTACTGTAAAACACTAAACAGACAATGAGACCACATCTCTGTAAAAAATTAATTCTAAAATCTGTGAAAACTGAATTCATTACCATTAAAGAGGCTGTTGGCAATTGCTCCACAGGGTGCAACAGGAACTGTCTGGTTGTTTTTTTCTCCTTCTCGATATGGTTTACAGTCTTGCGAGGTGCTTTTCAAAGACTTCAACTGCCCATTCAGTTGTAAGTCATCTCTAGATCTTACATACCGCCGATGATTCTGGTACACAATTAAAAGAAAACTAAATATAATGAAGTATCCAAAACTTTTCAATAAAAATGTTGCAGTCCAATATTTAACATTATTAATTTTTTTTCTTTCCATTTTATTTTTTCATAACTTTTTCTCCTTCATACAACAGAAATTGGTATGCCGGATTCTATTCATCAAATGATTTTATTAAGGAAGTTTGCAACTTGGAAATAACGTGGGTAGAGTATCTGACCGGTAATCAGAAGGTTGCGGGTTCGGTTCCCGTCAGTGACATTGAATTTTTTTCCGAGTATTCAATGTGAAGAAGCACTTCCTTTATAACTTTATTTCCAAGTTGCAAACTTCCTAATAAATATATTGAACATCATTTTTTGATGATAAACATCTGAAATAAATTACAAACCAGTAACATCTTGAACAAGTAAATTTTACCAAGCTTCACTAGTCCTGGTACCAGCAGCCTAAAAAGTTAAGTTTGAGCAGTGAAAACAACTCAAATTCTGTGATACCATCTGTTGACCTATGTTCACTTCAAAAACTTGGTTTTCAAAGAAGCGCCACCCCAATAAAGTACTGCACCAAAAAGTCAAAAGTACTGTGGCACTTCTTCAAGTAATTACGATACTTCAAATTGAGGAGAAAGTTGTTCTTCCATAATGTGTTTTGCTGGACAGATGGGCTTAGACAAGAGTAAGCTTATATTGGCGTTGGATTTTAAGATTATTCAGTAAAACCAAACTAACAGCTGTTATAAACAGCTTTTTAATTTATTTTTAAACAGTGTAAAAGAGTGAACAACTAAGTTCCTACCTGATAAAACTGTGACAAACCATAGTACATATACACCTGTCCCTCAAAATTCTTAGCCAGCTCAAATTCTTTTGAGCATAGACATGTTTTTCCAAGATTGGTCTGATTGTTAAGAAACTTATCACAGTTATTACATGTTGTGTAATCCACTGAATGTTCTTTAACCTACAAATCAAAAGCAACAGCAAATTGATTGATATTGTAGACCCATTCCATGTAAAACATGGCTTTATTTTTTAGACTTCCAATTTCAATAATAAAAATGACAAAAAATAACAAAAAACAATCAACTCATCTGAGCAAAAGTCAATAAATATTTGAGAGGATACAGTGCATGACACATCTGAGGTTTCATTAAAAGGCTGCCATCAGCTGCAAAGAGGGCAGCTAGGTGTAAGGCAGGGTTTTCATTTACGTAAAAAAATTGCATATTTTATGCAAGAAAATAATGTGAATGCAAAATTTGAAATGCTCTGCATGCCTGGGTTGCAGAAGATTGAGAGCCGTGACAGGCAAGAATTAAAAACAAATCACCAATTAGTAAAATAGGCTGAAATCATGACTTTTACATTTAGGAAATCAAACTAAATTGTAAGCTGGCCAAAATGCAAGGTAGAAATTACAAAATTCTAAAGCTCTTTGAAAAAAATTACCAATTTCCAGAAGTTTGAGACTTCAAGTTGCTTACAAACTCCTTGTTATCCACTGTTGTACTGTGGTCATCTACTACTTTGAAACTTGGCAAAAGCTCTGCAAATATTATGTCAAACTAGGCAAACACAGGACTGGTACACATTTCTCAACAAAAATTTCGAATTTGAAGTTTTTTACATTCAGCCATATTCCCTAAGATGAAATAAATTAAAGTAAACAGAACACTACAATTATAATTTATTAATATTCAACAACAGCAGTGTAACAGTAACTCTCAGCTTCAAAGGTGGTGTTTTGTTACACTAATATTCTTTCTAGCACCTACAATAATTCTCAGCAGTGATGGTGGCCACAAACTTTCTAGCTGTGCTGAGTCTGCCATGCCAGCCATAAGATCGGCAAAGGTACCAAGCTACCATCACTGGCTTTAAGCAAACCACTGACAGCCCTCTTCATAATAGAGTTAATCTAAATGAGTATTCATTCTAAGTTCTATGTTCTTAATAAATTGGTATCTAAAATTAGTAGACTGAATTATCAATGTTATTTTTAATTGAAATTTGTAAACCAAAAAATCGGGAGTTTTGGTTCTGTAGTTTATTGAGTTTGGTCACACACTTTTTTACATTAAAATCCTACTGCCCACAATTTCAGTTTAACAAAAGTGTCAAAAACAGCCAGGTTCTTGGTTATTCTTCTCTTAAAACTCTTATCACCTGAGTTATAATTTGTATTGCTTTTAGGATAAAGTTTACAAATACAATAAGTGATACTCCAAATTAATTTTATTGTTTATGCTAAATATAATATAAGTGTTTCCATGGGTAGCATTATAGGAAATACACATATTTGCTGATCAAAGTTATATTCTGGAATCCTTCCCATATCACTGGTGCTATTCAATTACAGTAAATGTTATTACTGTTGCTTAGTAAATTTACAGCGCATTCAACAAGAATTCATGCAAGATATATTTTTGGCAATCATGACCATTTATCACAAGAAGAAAAATATTGATCTACCAATACAGCAGATCATATCATAAATTGTAAATGAATATAAATAGAATATAGTGCATTTAGCTTCTTATACTATTAGGTGTAGTTAGTCATTATTTTTATAACTCATTTACTTTTAGCTTTCTTATGGTTAGTATTATCAAATGATGAGCCATTTTCTCTTGTGGAGAAACCAAATAATGCCATTATTATTATCAAAAATATTACAATGCGGTTCAACTGCTTTTCAAAAGCACTATTAATAGCAGTTTAATAAAAATTTCAGACTGTCATTTTCTCAAATAACTGTACAAAATATAACATTGACAAGAAAGAGTTTTTTCTCTTTAAATCTAATCCGAATATGCGAAACATAGAGCGATATTTCAAAGCCTAGTGATATTTCTACTTAAGGTGTTTTCATAATAAAATCAACAACATTTTTTGTTCTGAGAATGCTAGGGAGTCACTATTTGTTAAGAGCTTCTGATCAAGTTCACGATAACAAACCATATTTAATTTAATAGCTGCTGCTTTCTGTGCAGCTCAATAATGAGGTCCAAAAAAATTTTGCTTGCTTAAAACTTGAAGGGTACAGATAATTCAACAGCGACAGTCAAAACTAACAAAACAGAATGACAAAAATTTGAGAGCACAACTTCATTCAGATTGCAACACAAAATGTACTTTAATTGCGTTCTGAACAGACAGAAAGCAAAACCTTTCAAAAGTTAATACCACGAAAGAAATTAAGTCTTTCTTTTCATATTCCCCAGATCTTCGTGCACATTTTTACTACTTTATATGATAAGAATGCAGGACTTCCGTCCAACTAACATTTTAAACAAGGAAGCATGTATTTCATAAAGATTTTCTGAATGCGGCAACGTAATGCCAGCCAAAGTCTTCAGATAGAGTCAAAAATGAGAATGGATTTGTTGAGATACTCACGTTATCAGAAGCTACAAGTAAAACTGCTCCTAGGGGTACAAATACAACGCCGACAATGAAAAACACGGGCAGAGCTGTGGAAGCTGTTAAAATTGGTTGCCACGCCTTCAGTCGTTGCTGTTTAAACGGAGTATCTATAAAAATATTATTTAAAATCAAAATTTGTAAATGTAGAAGCATTTGAAATGCATTCTATGACAGTAAGATAGCTGAAATGCGCTTACTTTTGGGTTTTCTCGACTTCTTCTCCTGCCCGTTGTTTTCCGCCATCTTTACATTTTCGTTTACAAATCACCTGTCCTTCACAAACTAGTGCCCAGTCTTACAGCAATCCCAGGTGCAAACAATAAAAGAGGACGTAAATATATCATTTTGTAAAACTTATTGTTAAAGTTATTAAATTGCATTTCAAAAAAATATTCTTAAATCAACATGCGTTTAAAATTTCAGTTAAAAATAGGTTTATAAACTTTTCAGTCGATTCGTTGCAAGGACCATGACTGTTTCTCTTAGGACCACTCACGCTTACCGCTCTGGACCTATTTTTTGAGCGTTGTTGGGTCAAAATATGATGCACCTTGGTACAAAGATTAATTTCGTTTCCGGCATAGCGCGGCATCTACATTTAGTAATTGGGTTAATTTAATAACTGGATAAATAATTTTATTAGTCTGAATAATCAAGAGAAGCACTGAAAGACACAAGATCTGTAATATGGAATTATGAGTTTAGAATCAGCAGCAAAGGTCTTGCAACGAGCAACTGAGCTTGACACAAATCAAAACTTTCAAGAAGCTCTGGTTTGCTACCAAGAAGGTTTGAGTCTCCTTCTTGACACCCTCAAGTCAACCACAGATGCTGCGGATCGACAGAAAATTCGAGAAAAGATCGAGTCGTATATGGCTCGAGCTGAAACGCTAAAAAAAGTGGTGCAGGATCAGAAAGGGGAGGCAAAATATTACAAAAAGATTGAGATAAAGGATGGTGATAAAGGCTTTAGTTACAAAACGCTTTTTGGACCCTACTTGATTGATCGTGTGAACGAAGTAGAAGTACGGGATCCATATGTGAGAAACTACCACCAAGTATATAATTTCTTACGATTGTGTGAATTGCTTGTTGGCAAGGAAACTGTAAGAAAAATCAAACTCATTACTGGTAAGGTCCTGTAAAGATGTAAAGAAGGTGGTTACTATAGCTACCATTTTGTTTCCATGGCAATCTTTGGAGAATAAGTATGTCACTAAAGAAGATTTCTTATTTTGTCTCATCACATGCAGTATTGGAGAAAATTTTCTTACTGGGGCATACTTAATTTGCATATAAATCTTGCATACTTCCAATGTTTTGTGCTGATACTTTGGTGCATGACAACAGTTTTTACCTGAAGCTGCCTAAAGCAGGGTTACACATATCAGTTTATACTAACAAACTTGTGGTTCTCACGATAGTAAGATACTAATGTTCATTTTCTCCATTAATCTGACTCCTGAGTTAAACTCACAAGGCTTATCTTTCTCAGGCACATCCCACAAGCGTTAATAACTTACACTTTATTTTATGTTTCCTTGGGAAACTGAACCTTTTTGTTAGCTATGCTGTGCTGACGAGGCCTAATAAGGCTGAAACAACTGTCCACAACTGTTAACACTGAGGGCAGGCTCACTTTATTTTAAGCGTAGATGCAAGGGGTAGTGTCCGTTACCCATGTGGCTATAGTGCCCCAGCGTATAGTGGCTGAAAGTTACCATTAGCACATTTGTGCTAAACTTTTACCTTTCTCAGTCACATCCCTCGAGCATTATTCTTATACACTTGACTCCTGAGTTTAATTGGCCTTCTGCAAGTTCAGGTCGCATGTTATAAAATCCACCATCCATCCTCATTTATGAGGGGTAGGTTGTTAATGGTAAATAAATAAATAAATAAATAATCCACCATCCATCCTCTCCCTTTAGCATCATGTGCTTCATAGGACACTAACAAAGGTTCTATATTGTCCAGAAACATTTAATAAGTGACATGGTTTCACTTTATTCATTGTAGTCTTTTAGAGACTCGCTAGGGGACATTGAAAGTCATGCGACAGTTTCTGAAAGTGAGTGGGGTTGCTCGTGTGGTCGCCACAATCTTAATGATAACCCACTTGTTTGAAACAGATAGGGTCTTAATATGTGGCTATTGAAGCATGCATCATAATGTCACATTATTTTGGCATGTGCAATGAACCATGTGCACAAGGCCAGCATGGATTTATTGTGCATAACATTTCAGAGGTGGATCCAGGAATTTTAGAAAGAGGATGCGCAGTAACTAAATTATTCTAAAAAGAAGGGGCCCGAATCCGTTTTTCAATGCTTATTTCAGTTGTTATCATATAAATCCTTTGTCAGTTTCCCACAAATGGAAGGGGGAGGGGAGGGGGGTGTAGGGCCCCTGGGCCCCTCTCCTAAATCCGTCACTGCATTTTGTATCACATCCCATTCCTCCTAAGCCTCTAGAGATATACTAATATCAATATATCTTTTTTTAAGGTAAGGATGAAAATTTAGAAAACCAACAACAACAGTGCAGTCGACTGGAAGAACTAAGAAAAAGCCTAAAGAAGCACAATATTGAACTCCATGTGGAATTTTCTACAACACTACATGATCGGCAAATAAGTTTTGATAATGGCTGGGTTGTAAAGATTGGAAGAGGACTGGACTACTTTAAACGCCCGGAAGGAAAATTCAGTATTGGTGTTGGGGACTTGGATTTGCGGGAGTGCCATGAAACTACTGTGGATGTATATTTAAAAAGAAAATAAATATTTTTAAATAAGTATATTACAACCAAATTTTCACAATGTAAAAAATCAGTGATAGTAGAAGATGTAGCTCTAATTTGGAAGTTTTGGGAGGGGAGGGTTAAAATTTTGGTGCAAAAAATAGTGATTATGTTGCTAACACAGCATAGAATTGTTTCAGAAACTATCTAGTTTGTTGACTTTACACAAGTTATTTCTTTAGAGTCACACTTTGTAATAAAAATATGTTGCTTTTGAAAATTTTAAACAAATAATGACACTTTTCATGTATTTTACTTTCAGAACTTGTTTTAGACTTTCCAAAGCACGTTTTTTTTGTTTGGTAGACTACTTGCGAGTTTGTCGCTTGGGTGGACCTCTCACATGAGGTCCTAAAAAATTCTGCTTTGCCGAAAGAACAGTGTAATAGAGTATATTAGATATTGGACAACTTGTTGCAAGTCTAGACTTGTTTTGGTAGGTTCTACTACCGTTATCACAATTTTACTGTTGATTAATAAAGAATTAGTACTACTACTGATAGTGTACACTAATCATAGTAACATTTCCTCCAAAGACTCATTTACAGTTTCTCTCAGAAGATGAATAAGTATGTTTCAAATGTCAAATGTACATTACAATCAGAAATAGGCCAAATAAAAAAAATCTTATACATCTGCATTCAACTGTTTTTCATGCTTCCTCCTTTATCTTTACCTGCTTAGTAATGTGAGCAGATTGCAATGAAAAATCGACAAAATGGCCCAAAATTGCTACCAGAGAACAAATATTAACACAACAAACACAACAGTAAAGTTGTCAGCTCATTGCTTCATTATTTACAGATTTATGAGGATCCCCAACAGGTTCTGCGGGATGCAGGATTTGGCTTTTTTTTGCCTTGATATTTGGGATTTGAGCTGAAAACAGGTGCAGGAAATGGGAATTTCAGTTGTGAGTGGCCGGGAGTGGGATTTTGTGTTTTTATAGGGACAGGATGCAAGATTGGCAAGGGAAACAGAATGGGATACAGATTTCATCCCAAGTTGACCAGCAGAAAAATTACCAGCTGACAAGAATGATTTTTTTTGTGCATATAGCTTTGTCGGGCTTAAAGTATAATGATTGTCTTCCAAAAATCCACGACTAGGGATATGGGAGTGAACAATATCCCTCTTTCACTGATATGTGGAAAAAAGAAAACAGTAAAACGTTTATACAAGGAAATGTAGCAATCACTTCTGGTTACTTATCTGCTACCCATTGCACACAGGTAGGCCTTTCATGATCTTTTCTGTAATGTTAGTTTCTACAAATTTTGTGCATTAATTATTATTTAACAAATTATTGATTAACGTAAAAACGTCTTCAAACTGAGTGGGGAGATCTTGATTCCCAATTAAAAAAGGGCGGGATTAACAGAAAATAATAGGTGGGAAAGGGGGATCTGAGAGCCGTATTTGGGACCGTCATAGATTTTATTCTAACTTCCCATACAAAGTCTTAAATAATAAACTCTTATTAACCTAGTGCGAGGTCCATACTGTAAATTACGTGCCCGAGTTTTTCTTATGGACCGAGAGCGCAGCTCGAGGTCCATGAAAAAACGAGGGCAAGTAAATTACGTTATTATATGACCTTACAACTCCTGCATTCTGATTGATTCACGAACAGTCTGTCAAAATGGGTATCCCGCCCATGGGCCATCCGCCATATACGTGCGTATTTGGACTGGTTTCCTGGATGTTGATTTTCAGAAAATTTCAAAAATTTCAAAATCACTTAAAAACTATTTTAAAGTACTTCCGAAATTTTCCAAAGATTTTCGAAGATTTTTAGAAAATCTTCAAAACTCCAAAAATGCATAAGAAACAGTTTTCAAACATTTCCGAAGCTTTCCTATGATTTCCGAAAACTATCGGATAGTTACGATGATTTTCGTAGACGTAGTCATGGGATAAATTACCGGAAGTAAAAAAAGTCATGTAATAAACGAATTATTAACCTCGCTTGCTCAGTCTGTATATAAAAATACCAAACCTCGTTGCGCCCGGTCCGTACTGTCAAGACCTCGGTCTGATATTCCATACAGACCTCGCTTAATAATCTACTCAAACTGAGTCTGGGCTTCCTGTGATATGATCTTCAGCGTTGTTCTCTGTTATAAGACGTTGCTTTACAGTTTCACAGTTCATGACACAGTGCGCAAGGTCTTTTGAAACAAAAAAAGTCATTTTGCGCGGGATCGGGAGCAGACAAAAATTAAGATTCAATTTCACTTCCGTCATATTAACCAATCAAATCAATGCACGTATAAACGCGCGTCATTATCCAACCCGATCAAAACAAAATGGCGGCTGATGTGTTGCAAGTTTGGTGCGATATGTGTGATCGGCTGAGATTCTTCAGTGGTGATAAACGTCAAAGGAAAACCATGAAGTCCTCTGTTCACATTGTTTTAGCCAGTTTAACTGGTGTGGCGTTTGCTCTAATGGCATCTTATCTTTCAACTCTTTTGGCACCGTGGTGGCGATCGCGACCTTTGCTGATTCCTCACTCAGGACAAAGTGAAAGCTTCGTCATTTTGGCCCCGGAAAGTTTACCAGAAACAGGTAAAACACTTGCATTTCAACAACTACCTTAATTGTATTGTACTGAACGATTTTTTTTTCATTTGATGGTTTGTAAGGACAAAATCTTGTTCAATATTCAGTATAATGCGTTAATTCCTATGTGATTGCTTTGCGCGGACTAAAAAATTTTGTTTTCGCGTCTCGGTTGAAGGCATTCAAGTTTGTTAATATTCTACTAGTCGCGAAAGTTCTAGGAAGCGCTGGGGTGAAAGATGCAAACATATAAATTATTTTTGTAACATATTTTTATATGAAATAGCGACAAAGGATTGTTTAGAATTTGCAGGTTATGTAATTCTTATGCTTGTATACCGTCTGTTCGGTATTGCGTAATCATATTAGAACAGTTGATATGTTAACAGATACGTAAAAAACTTGTTGCCTTAGCAACATAATTTTAGTTATTATTTTTGTTTATTTATCAGTTAACATTTTAGTTTTGCAATTAATGTATCCCCAAAATATTAAACTGAGGTCCTGTTTACATTGAGTAGGGGGACCCCAGGTAAGTGAGGTACCCTGGCTAGGTGAGGCCCCTTGCTGCTCTAATAATATCTCTTGTTTTTTTATGGTGTTTAAATAAGAAGTGACGCATCTCACCGAGGCAGGTTGCCAGGTTAGCAGAGGTTGGGGACTCACAATAATGGGTTGACTTTTTTCCATGTAAACACTTCAGTTAGAGTGCCCAGCTACCTTGTGTGGATTTCATTTGGTATCCGGTTGTTTCGCCAACGAGTCATTTCGCCAACGACCAGTTCGCCAACGTCTCAGGTCGTTTCGCCAACGTCTTAGGTCGTTT
>JAOCNB020129344.1:0-10743 GCA_026546465.2 Palythoa caribaeorum | reverse complement strand
AAATTTTCAACAGTTTTATAAACAAACCAATACCTGCAGAAGCATCTGACGCACGATTGTACCTTTTGCATTTTGTCGGTGTACACGCAATTTCAGGAATTTTTTTACTGGGAATTGTGGTCATTTTGGTCCCGTTTTTCTTCAACTGAAAAGCTGAAGAACCGCACAATTGTTTTGGTGGCGTGGTTGGGTCTGGAAAAATATATTTTCTACCCTGGAAAACTCCTGGAATTTTGTTATCGTTAGTCAGTGAGAACCATGTAATAAGTAACTTAAGTTATTATCACACGTTACCAACGTAAAATAGGGTCTCTTTACCTTTTGCCTTTTTGGTAGTTGCTTTGATGCGCATCTGTATCATGCTAACCATTCTATTTATGATTCCATCATGTAGCAATTAGCAGCACTATCTCCAAACGCTTATGTTCACCTGTGGGATGTCAACACTTGCAGACAGGTTAGTATTATAGCTTCTAACTCTATATTTCAGAAACATTTACATGACATATACATTTTGTACGGTTCCAATGGTCACGAAAAGTCACAAAAAGTCATCGGTTTTTGAAAATGCATTTTCTAGGATTGGAAAAGTCATTGGATTTGGAAAAAATTGCTGAACTCATGGAAAGAAAAGTCATGGAATTTCAAAGAGTTTTTGCCTAATTTTTAGTGTGAAAATTTCAAATATCCCCTTTGTTTAAATTGGGGCAAAATGTGTTGAGAACGCAGAGGCACACACGCATGTTACTTCTGTTCTGAATCATAAGGTCAGTGTAAACCAAAACACCACAAACGAAACTTGTTACAGGAATACTTGTGCCTTGGTAGGCCATTACTCTTTTATTTCCGTACACCACTGACATACAAGAAGTAACTAACTAGTTTAGTGCTGTAACTACGATTTGTTCTGAACTGTACTGTAAACTACTAATAAATAAAAGAAATCTAAATTAACTAGGTTAATTAACTAATGAATAACGCATTAGCGTTGCACGTAACAATATAGAAGTTCTAGATACGAAATCAATAACGCGTAAGTGAAAATAACCGATATGAACGAAATATTAAACTAAAGTACTTGTGATGAACAAGCTATAAAGGCGTTCGGATCGCTAATTGACAAACGAAATGTAAATTGATATAGTAGCGAACAATACTTAAAGAAGAAATAAACATTAAAGGTAGAAAGTTACACAACAACTTTTGGTTAATAACGACGAGACGAATTCGTGATGCTCATAGAGAGCCGAGCGAGTTCAAACTGATTAGAAAACGAAAAGTTTTGCATAAAACTAAAGAAAATCACGTGAGAAGGAAAACAAAGGAAAGCGCGGGAAATAAAATAAGTTTAAGTTAAAATAAATTAATTTACGCGGCAACGGTACCGTTACAGGTGCATCACGGGAATAGAAAAAACCTTTAAATAAACGAGCTTATGTTCATTTTAAGCCTACCAATCATATTGGTAGTTGGAGCTTCGGTTCCTTAACTTCGTAAGTTGGTCTGTGCGCTTACCTTTAGGTTTCTTAACTACTGAGCATTTCTACGTTTCGTATTGTGAAAGTCAATAGATACTTGTTGTAGTAGGGCAATGCAAAAGAGAACCTTCGGTATGATCAAGAAAGCTTTAACGTTTACCTTTTTTCAACTTTGACCACGGATTGCGAAAAGGAATGTTGTTAACTGATTGTTAACTGACAAAAAAACGTTATCTTCAACGAGAAAATTCATGAAACTCCAATTAAAATTCATATAAAACGTGTAAATTTAGCAGAGATAAACCTACCACTTGCTGAAGTAGTTCTTTTTTGTTTGTTAGTCATGTTCAGTGAAGTTGCGGTTCTATGAAGAGAATGTCTGCCTGGCGCTGGAGAAGGAACATTCATTGTATGCGGTCGGTTCACAATCGCACATCAGCTTTCTGGACTCAAGAACAACCAAACATGTCGGTACAATATGCTCTAAAGACGAAGGAGCTGGTACGTAGAACCGTTTTTCCCCAATATAAATGCCCACTCTCAATGAAACGTGTATATTGGACGCTCCCTCCAATAGACACCCCGTCAAGATTACTCTTAAGTACATGGAAATAGCGCAATAGGATTGCAGTAGTTAGAAGTACTGCGTTCTGTATTATCAGCTTAGACAAATTTCGGAATCTTCTATCCAGTTGATTACAGATGCGGGTATTGAAGAGGCTAACGTTACCATCGTGGATGGCCTTGATAACGATTCCAACATCAGTACTGAATTTTGACAGAGCGAAATGGCGTAGTAACAATTTTAAGTCCAAGAAAGGAAAACATCGTACAGAAATCCAAGTTTTGGATTAAAAACGAGTCTGATCTTCAGGAAATCTTTTGACACTCGGCCAAAGTCAACCTCAAAGAGCATCGAGTTTACAATTCTTGGAGGCTTACTACATAAAGAATTTTAAACCAAGCATAAACGAAGGACTCAAAGTCTCCAGAGACCTTGAAATATTCTACTATCTAATCGTATTGCATCTCTTTGTTTATCACTTTAAATGCCTGAAATCCTCTTGAGACTTGTAATTCTTTATAAACAACTGCGCTTGTAAACGGCCTTAACATCATTATAATTTGAATCAAAGTTGAAATATAGTTCAACCTAAAATTCAGACTCGTTTTTAATCCAAAACTTGGATTTCCGAACGATGTTCAGTTTTCCTTTCTCGAACTTGTAATCTTTATTATGTATTTAAAAATGTCAAATCGACATGGCTTTTGAAATGGCATAGAATATGTCAAAACGGATTATCTTACCATTTTCAAACGAATTATTTTTACTCTGAGAGCGCAATATTTACTTATTGTCAAGGTGAAAATAGGCTAAAACAAAAATAAGCGCCTCTTACCACGACCATTAATAAATTTGCTGGCAAATGAGTGGTTTGGATTTGCTCACATATTTCATGGACAGAAGCTAAAGACCTACTATAATGATAAACGGATTCGTTTAAAGTCACATATCGATTTTGTTTTGTTTGCAGGAGTGCGATCAATAAGTTTTAGAGATCAAGTTGTAACAGTGGGAACGGGCTACGGTTCTATCTTCTTTTACGATATCAAGGCTGGCAGGTTTTTAGAGAATCAAACTGGCACAGTTCATTCCCTCAGGAGTGGTAGAGGATGGCTTGTAAGTGTTGAACTTTTTCGTGTTGAGTTTCGAGGAATCCGAGCTACCAAACTTTACGAAAAATGACAAGTTCTGAATTCATTTTGTCATTGGACATTGTAAAACAAGTGTGGCCCTGACTGTGCACAGTTTCCAAAATACGTTGAGATGTAAATGAGTAAGTAGACAATAAACTAACAGGACATTGCATCTTAAAACAAAGATTATAACTGCAGCAATGTGCACCGAACTTGAAAAACCAGCTTTATATCCTTGTCAGAAATTTATCCGAGTTATAGACCTTATTTATAAATGGCGGCGATTTTAAAATTCTTTTGTGTTTATTCAAATTAGCCTACCAAGCCTCGTTTTGGTTAACATATTTTTTTGAAAGTTTAACTCAAGAACGAGGTTTGGTAGGCTAATTTGAATGTAGACAAAAGAATATAAAAATCGCAGCCATTCATAAATCAAATCTATTATTTCAGTCTAAAATTGCACAACACAAAGTAAATTACCAAGTAATTACATTCATTGTGAAATAACTTTTATGTGCTAATTAAAATTATTTTTTTGTTTTTTTCAAATGTTTTTGCGTTGTCAAAATGTCATAAAAATAACACTGTACATTAGTTTTTTCATCGGTTCTGATTGGCTGTTGTAGTCTTTTCTGCAATGCGATGGGGAGATCAAGAGTGCGATTAATGCTGCTGATTAAATCGTGATACCATTGATTTCAAAATGGATATATTTAACCCTGAAACGTTGGCAAAAACTAAACACGCGTTTCACTTTCCAAGATCTAAAGCAAAACAATAATGCGTTTTCCTACTGATGCAATTAGTTCTCTGACGATTTCCTAAAACATTAAACTAAAGCTTTTCGTTAATCTAATGATAAACTGGTTTCAAAGTAAATTGTGGCGTAAGTAACATGACACACATCTTACCATTCAAGTGACTGTGTGATACAGTCCGTGTGTCATAACCCAATTGTGACCTTGCTCGCCATATGAGTTCCCATAGCTCAGTGGTAGAGCGTCCGACTAGTGTACGGAAGGTCGTGGGTTCGATTCCCATCAGGAGCTCGGTTTTTTCCCAGTTCTTTGTCTCCGCTTGTTTCTTAATTGTAAGTAACATGAATGATTTTTAGAGAATGTCGGATAGTCATATCTGGAAGAACGTCGGAATGTCATATCTGACCTCAAATACGACATCAACTGATTGAGCTTGAATTATTAATTCTATAACAATATCAATGTCAGTGACAGTTACCGTCTTTGTGTTGTCCGTCTGCAGACTCTCCATTGGCAGATATTTTGCCTTCTAACCGCAGCATGTAAGACACATTGAACATTAAAATACCACCTCCACTGCCGCCACTGTAGGTTCGTCCACTCCCTCCTCCGCTGCCAAATTTTGTTGGAAAATAAAGGGAGTCATACGAGGTCGAACTGACAAACTGGTTAGAACCCCGGCCACCACGCCCACCGTGTCCACCTCCTCCAGCACCCCTCGTGACTGAAGCCGAAGGTGGTCCTGGAGATGGGCCTTTACCGGGGCCAAAGCCTTGGTAGTCACCAGTCACTTGGCCTGGTAAAAATACATAAATAGCTAAATAAATAAGCAAATATTGATATTTTGTTACTATTTAGATGCGACTCGGCAAAGCAGGGGTCATTTAGAGACTCTCTAAAACAACGTAGGAGTAACGTATCACCATTACGGGTCCTCTAGACATTGCCTTGAACTGAACTGTACGGCAGATATAATTACTTTTCTGGTCAAAACGAGTAAAAGTACACGTGTTACACTTTACACAGGAACATCCCATGCTCCATATTTTATCAGTTTCTGTCTCAGTCAACTTACAATGTAAATGGGCGGAGGCGAAAAATTTTCTCTACCCATAATAACTGTGACTTATGCTCGCGTAAAATAAGCGTTTCAAAACATCGCTATAGATAAAATAAATTTGAAGTGCTGAATTAAGCCGTAACAAGTTTTTAATGCTAAGCAATACGCACAATGTCTGATAAAGCAGTTTCCAGCCAACATTACCTCCAACATCAACAGTGGCATTGACAGCTGACACGAGAAGGTTGTTTGCTTTCACCACTCCTCCAGCATTCACCACAAATCGCGTTGTATTGAGAATAATCTGGTCGCCTTGGGGTTGAGATGATAGATATAATCTTCCCCTAGAACGAACCGAGATGTTACCAAACACGAAGACACCCGCTTTCTCATCCTTAGAATGCGCTGCAGACCACAAGTACAGCTCTCCGCTGCGGTCAATGACGTAATCATGAGCTTCCGATAGTGTTCCGTTAACCTCCATCCACACCTCACGGAGAGAGAGCCGAGAAGGAACTTCAATGGAGCCATTTCTATATACGTGGGTATTAATTGGGTAGTAGATATCAACAATGTCAAAGGTAACGATTTGATTTCTACCAATATGGAAAATTGCATTCCGATCACCAAATAGTTTACGCGAGTAAAAGTGGACTTTTTGACTGACGCCACCTCCATAGAGGCCAACGTGTACATTTCCGTAGATGTAAAACTCGTCGAAAGCGAAAGTTTCCGTCTCGTTGAACCACAAAACACAGCCAATACCGCTTATATCTCCATAGATTCCATGTTGTAAATATCCCCTCTTACCAAGAGCTAACGAGTATTTTCGACCTGTATTATCAGCTTTCAACACCCTGTAGCTAACATGTGACTCATTTTTAGTCTCTAAATAAATGGTTCCAGGACCTCCGTCTTCTATAGCACTTGTTCCTCCCTTGGCTGATATGGAACCGTTATACTTGCTCATGGTCTGATGGTAAACAGCAATCCTACCTCCAGACCCCCCTCCCCCACTGGATGATGAACCTGCGCCTCCATTAACACTTATCGAGCCAAATCCACTCAGCTCCTTGCAGGTAATCCAAATACTTCCTCCACTTCCTCCACCTGCGGTACTTTGTGCTGGTCCATCCTCGCCATTACAAGTTATCTGGCCATCAAGAATGAGATGATGGGTGTACACCCGTATTACCCCACCTCCCTCTCCACCCTGCCCTCCACGAGTCAAAATATTACCATAGCTAGAAACGGACCTTGTTCGGTAGTTACCAAAATACAGCTCTCCTAATGTAAAAAAAGGAGAAAAAAATGTGCTTAGATCAGGAGAATAATCAAAACTTTTCCAAGATTAAGCCAACAATTGACAAATAACCCATACTAAGTATCCTATCCAAAAATAACTAATATCATTGCAAAGAAAAAGGGTTACAATTTTATTACAAGATAAGATTTCGAGTAGCACTCAACGAAAATAAAACACTTTAAACATCAAGTAACAAAACTCTCCAAACATCCTATTTTTAAAGGAATACAATATGGAGCTTCTTTAAGTTAAAAAGACACAACAAAAGAAAAGTTCTACTACCGTAATGTAACCCGGAACCACCAGCACTTCCATATTCCCAAGGAGTGTATAGAGATCCATAGAAGGTGCCAACTTGCTTTGTAGCCCTTCCGTTTCCACCAGTTGCAGCATATCCTGCGCCACTAGCTCCGACGATGTTATCAATGCCTTTGCCGGGACCCATGGTGGAAAGCAATGAGTTCCACAGTCCTCCTTTTTCTGCCCGATATCCAAGATGTTTATGAGTTAGTTTACCACCGGAGTAGACAGCCAGAAGATGATGTGCTATAACATTTAAGCGGTTATTCGAGACGAAGTCCCCTCCACCGTAGATCTGAAAATCATCATATCGACTTTAATCAAGGGGTTGTTGATGGATGTATAAAATTATAGCTTAAATAGTAACATCAACCATCACCCCTTAGTCTCGTAGTTGGTGTTCAGATCGAACTTAGAAGGCGATTACAAAATTCTTATACACACATATTTTTATTGTTATATAGAACATACCGTCAAGTTGGTGAGCTCCAGGCGAGTATTGATGTGACTCTGGAGAGAATGTAGCTCGAAGGATCCGTTGTCCTGTACATGAAGTGTTCCGAGGGTGTATTCAGATGAAGACGTGTTTCTTCCCAGACTGGAGTTGGAATCGCCGTAGAACGACCCACCATCGAACACATACAAATCGTCCAGACCTGATATCTGTGCAGGATTATTTTTTAAAAAATCGGTTATAAACTTTGTTACAAAATATATTTATGATCAATGGATGGACCATGAATGTAAAGGTAAATGAATAAATAAAAACAAAAAAATCACTGCTAAATTGGCAGTATCTGCTCTTGAAAAGCCTGAAGCAGAATTTTAATCTTACATGCATAATGGTCCTAAGGTTATCAAGCATTTAGTAGGATAATGATATGACTTCTGGATGGCATGAAGTTTATTTGTAACCGGAGTAGTATCCTTTGCGTCTCATTGCAGCGAGAGAGAAAATGATGCTACGAAGGCAAATATAAACTATATGCTAGACAAAGATCGTGTTATTATTATTATCACCCTTGCCCAAGGCCAAAATATCTAAAATACTGAGCGTTTTTTGTGCAAGTATCTACACATGCAAATAACTGTACAGGCAATAACCGAAGAACATTCAGTAAATATTTTAGACACGAATAGATCAAAGATAAAAGCGACATCAAGCGATAAGAAAAAAACTCCCGCAAGTATCGGCCACTAAAATGGTACTCTCGCGATCTTACTGATTGAGCGAGCTCTGCAGGCAATCAGAATGAGGGCAGTTAAAGCATTTACAGCAAACACGTTCACCATTTGGTTTGCAAAAAGGAACGATTTAAAGAGGGAAGTTCGTTATTTGGCTGTGCGTAGTGATGATAATAGTCAATTTAGCGGTTTCTTATTTATATAACATTATACCTATTATTACTATTACCTATATAAATATCAAAGCCCTGCCCTTGGAAAACCTGTGTGTTTATAATTTTCTCTTGATTTTCCTAAGAATATCCCCATTACTATTCGCTCAGTTACTTGTTAATTCATACTTCACCGTAAGAAACAACAACTATGTTTCAAGCAGCGATCAACCCATCCACGAGACAGAGGCGAAATATTGTTCAAGCTGCACTCGTTATGTGTCCACGCAAAAGTGAGTGACATTATGCCTCAGCTAAACTCGCGTGTGCCTCACAAACACACAAGTTAAAAAGAATTAAAAACTAAAAACTGTCAAATATACTTTCTGTAACTCTGAAAGTTTAGGGAAATAATTATTGATGTTAATATGCTAATAAGCTTATTGATGTTAATATGCTAATATGCTAACGGACTTCTAAAACTTCTCAAAGGACCTGTTCATTTAAGACGAGTTGTCTGGGGAGGGGGAGATTTATATCTGCCCCCCTCCTCCCTACCACACCTCCCCCGAAATACCTCGGGCCGAATCGTTCACATGTAGCCGAGACAACCCAAGCGGGGATATGGGGAGGAGGAGAGATAACTCGATAGAGATAGTCGTAGAGGTAGAGTTGTCTAAAATATGTAAAAGCACTTTAGAAACAGTTTACTAATAGTAAAATATATTCAAGTTTGTAAGTAGATAAAAGTACCTTTCCCGATGAGTGAAAGTTGACATGGTGAAGAAACGCTCGTCTCGGTAAATCTATCACTCCTCTTTCATAAACGCGAAGATTAAACGGCACGTCTGGACTCGTTACTTCAATTTTAAAACTTTGGTTGTAGCCAACATGCAACGTTCCACTGGTGTCACCAAGGAGCTGACCAATTGTCACTTCAACCGCACTCCAAACATCCATGACTGGCATGACCGCCAGCTGGCCTCCACCATTGAGGTGAAGCTCGCTGAAATGGTGAACTCTCACACGAGCATCAGGTTCAATCCAAGTTTTTGCACTGTCCAAAGAGCGATACTTGTATCTGTGTACCAAATTATTACCTTCAATAATTATGAATTCTGACTAACTGCACGCAAGTAGACACAAAATGCATGAAGGAGTTAAAACCAACAAACAATTGTTTATCTTATAAACAATGAATTGAAGTTAAAGTTTGAAAAGGAATTACAAACAAACCAAAATGGAACAGATAGTTAGCCATCACTTATATACTTTAGAAATATAAATGAAGCTGTTGCATATGCTACTAAAGGGTTTTATCGAAAGCATTTGATAAATAAGGAATCGCTGTTGTTGCTTACCTCTCCCATAGCTCCTTTCCCTCAGTAAATATTTCCAGTTCAGTTAGTGCCGCGTGGCTGCTATGTCTCAACCAAAGGATTACTTTGGTTGCATTCCTCAAGACAGAAAGATCAATAAAGGATCCTTGGATACAACCTAACGACATTTTAACAAAGCCTCCAGTGACATCCACCGTGCTTTTACCATCGTAAGTCGAAACCTGAATATGAAACGCACTCGTTAGTAAATGGCGAGCCTTTTCTGACGTCATTGTTCATATTCTGGTTCATAAGTACAACTTTAGGTGGAAAAACATAAAGATAAAAATAAATCGAGTTTAAGACCTGAGAACGGCAAAGAAATCGAGGTTAGCGACCAAAAATCGCTTCTATACATGCAGTTTCAAAGTAGATATCGGTGTCCGAAAAACGCAAAACCACTGGGAGGCAAAACCGATAATGAGTTATTGCATTCTTTGTACAATTTCCAATATTTAAAAACGCATCACAAGTACAGTATTCAACAATATCGGTCTCATTTACTCAGAGGTTTATTTTGGAAAGCTCTTTTTAAAATTCAGTACTTCTCAATATGAACCTCAGTTACAAAGAGAGGCACGCTTGCTAATGAGGCCAATAAGAAAACAAACATTCACCTATACTTATATACTCATAATGCTTAAATAAAATACGTGAAGTCTAAATACAGTTAGTTGCTGTACTTTTTGAATAACATTGTACACTCGCTGGATCAGATACAATTAGGAGTAAAGCTAAATTGGGACTTATGATTACAAAAAGAACGTGTTACAAACTCTACTTACTTGGTCTCCTTAAAATGATTATTGGAAATATAAATTTCAGTAAGTGGGATAATAAGGAACAAGGATAAACATAGTACGAAACAGATGTTAAAGATGAGGAATATGGGAATCTAGTCATAGTACCAGTACAATATTCAACATGAAAATGCTATCACTTTTTAACGTTTGTTAGTGCAATTGCGTTTTGCGTTTCACCTTACTCAAGCAACCTCACTGCCAAAAGATCAAGTAGAAATATTTAGAGAATAATACATAGGTGCGCGGAGATATGGAATTTATTTTCGAGAAGTTCAATTTGAACACAAGAAAATAAATTCCGTATCTTCAAGCGACTATGTATTATTCTGTTTTTTATATAAACATTTACCACGAGAAAGTATTGCATAATTTATCCCATGCCTACGTATACGGAAAATCTTCGGAAATCGTCGGAACTATCCGACAGTTTTCGGAAATCTTCGGAAGTGTTCGGAAAATCTTCGTAAATTTTCGGAAATTTCTGGAAGTACTTTATAATCGTCTTTTAAGCAATTTGGCCTATTTTGAAAATTTTCGGAAAATCAAAGTCACTGATTGGCTGAAAAGTGATATTTACACACGTAAAATTATCGTATTTTTACGTGTGTTTAGATACGACATTTC
>JAOCNB020129298.1:0-10745 GCA_026546465.2 Palythoa caribaeorum | reverse complement strand
TTACGTTTCCGCTATCTTGGATTGAAAACGAGGCTGAGAAAAGATGGCGTCACGTGGCAATGTTATTACGTTTCCGCTATCTTGGATTGAAAACGAGGCTGAGAAAAGATGGCGTCACGTGGCAATGTTATTACGTTTCCGCCATCTTGGATTGAAAACGAGGCTGGACGAGCACAACATAGAAAGGATGCCGTCACGTGGCATTAATGTAATTAATGTAATGTCTACTTAGAATTTGTTGGGATAAGCTAAAATTCCACAAAAGGTTTGATTTGGCCGCCCAGCCTTGTTTTCAATCCAAGATGGCGGCAACTTGAAAAAGTTGTATTACGTTCTACATGGGAATGGAAGTCTGACAGTCCAGGAAAATTGTTTTCTCCATACGTAAACATGTAGAAAACTTATCCTTACTTCAACACAAATTACGTGTCGGAAATCACTACACAAATTACGTGTCGGACATCACTACACAAATTACGTGTCGGACATCACTACACAAATTACGCGTGGGAAATCACTGACCTGAGTCTACTTCTCAGGCTCTGCACCTCTCGTGATAGTTCGTCGTTAGCCTCGACAGCATCGTCCAACTCACGCTGAACCTTGCGTTTGCCAGAGTTGAGCCTGGCATTCTCTTCCTCGGCCTCATCGACCTGTCTCTTGAGAGCCTTGATGCGAACGTTAGATTTATCCAGCTGGGAACAGACAACAGAAAAAGATATGAGGCAAACTGGAAACTATGAAAAATATGTTTTGATGTCTCAAGTTTCTCTTTCTCAGAAGAACTTACGAGTCCCTAATTAAACCAATTATGAAATATTTGAAAAACTAGGGACAGTGTTTCATTGGGTTTCACAACGAGCACAAGGCTCACGGCAGAGAAAGAGCTTTTATTGTTTTTGAGTATTTGGAAATCAATGTTTTATTATATTATTGATACACAAAACCGTACAATAACCCCTACAGAAAACGGCGAATATCAGGCAGTATTGGGCACCTACTGATCTGCCGACTCGTAGAAACATCCAGCTATATTGGCTCTCAAACCGCCTAATAATTACTTCCACCACCTATGCATACAAAAAACTTCCATTCACAATTTCAGGCAATCCCATTTACAAATTCCATTTTAAATTTCAAACTGTATGTATAGAACCTAATTTTGGTCCCTTGTCGTCGTTTTCTTTGCCTTTCTCAGGTTTTAAACTCAATCCCTTTTTTATTTTGGTTCTTTCCATATAAAGTTGTATGATAATGAGCAGAACGTAAACAATGACTCAGCAATGATTTGCCTGTATGTGATGATGATAGATAGATAGATATACAAGTTCTCCCCACAGGGCTTTTCAGAACCTGTTTACAAGTATATACAGTTGAGGTCAGGCAGCTGAGGGTCTTAGAAAGTCCGCTTGAGCAGCTCACATATTAAGGCACAACTGGCAGCTGATAAGAAGTGCCTTCAGTGGAAGAAACAGAACACAACACCGGGATCACTACCCTACTATTTGCAAGAAGTGTTTGGTTTCTTTAAGTCCCTCGACAGACAGATCGAGAAACTAGACCAATGGTTTAACGTCCTTATCCGAGAAGACATAAAGGTCTAATTGTTTGCAGATGTTAGAGCAAAGGCAGCACCTTCTCAGTTATTTTAAGTCCCTGAGTTGAGGTCCAGATGGGGATTGAACCCGAGCCTCCAGCACGTAAGACTGGCGCCTTACCAGGCGCCTATTTCCTGCTAGACTCAATATATCTACACATTAACGAGTTGATAAATGATGAGCCAAACAAATGTTAACCGATTTTCACAACCACGAGTGAGCCATGTTGGCCTAGCGGTCATCAATCGGGACTCTCGCCTCTATGACCCCAAATCGACTGCCAGGCTCTGCACATGAGCTGAGTTAGTGGTAGGCTGTAGAGGTAGGTTATCATTTTGGGACCACGTCCTGTTCCATATCCTTGTCATACCATTCCTTCACTCTATGACCAACTAAATAAATTTAAATTTAAGTGCGAGCATGTCTGTCGCCAATAACCAACTAGTAATTTGTCAACATAACAGTTTATGTACCTGTTCTTTGTACTGGTCAGCGTGTCTTCTCTCCTCCTCAACGTTTAGCATGGCCTCCTTTACCTTTCTGTCTAGTTTCTTGTTTGCTTTGTAAAGGTCTTGACGTGCCCTGAGTAAGTAGATTAAAACTTAAGGGGGAATCTATCAAGATATCGAGTAATGTCAGTCTTCAAAAGCAAAAATCTTGTATCAGAGTAATTTCAATTATACATATATAGAGAATAAACATAGGCGAGCAGAGATATGGAACTTATTTTCGTGTGTTCAAATTGGTATCTCAAAAGTGTGTGCAGCGAACGAGTGAGATGTTCAATTTGAATATAAGAAAATAAATTCCATATCTCCAAGCGATTATGTATTATTCCGATTATATAAACATTTACGACAAGAAAGCATTGCACAATTTATCCCATACATACATATACGGAAAATCTTCGGAAATCATCGGAGCTATCCGACAGTTTCCGGAAATCTACGGAAAGCTTCGGAAATGTTTAAAAAACCGTTTCTTTTGCATTTATGGTTTTTGAAAATCTTCCGAAAATTTTTGGAAATCTTCGGAAGTACTTTAAAATTGTTTTTTAAGTAATTTTGCGTGTTTCGAAAATTTTCGGAAAATCAAGGTTACTGATTGGCTGAAAAGTGATATTTACACACGTAAAATTATCATATTTTTACGTGTGTTTAGATACGACATTTCTCAGTGGTAGAAAACATTGTAAGACTTTCTTCTTTATATAGTAAATCATATTTCTATAGACTTAATATCGAGTCTTAAATCACTTTCTGTAATAACACCAAAAACAGTTTCCCCTGGGAGTTAAAGAAAAAATGTCAAAATTTTAAATGCCGTAACAACAAAAGCAAAATTTTGTTGTCGATTTCATTTTTTCATATTTTGCAAGTAATTTGTGGGAACTTGAAAATTCATTATTGGAAACACACACAAAGAAGTGTGGAATGTAATGTAAATAGTCTTTGTACAAAATTGTTTTCCACTTGTTACTCATATTTCTATTGATTTCTTTCTTAGTGCTCCTTTTCAAACTGCTTATATTCCTAATTGTATATTTTGATTCTTTCAACTACGTGTTGAGAGAAATGAGTTTAATTATACTTAAATGAGTTATAATAGAACTTGACGACATCCACATATCAGCCCCTGTTATCGACTTGCGTTGATAATCTGAGTGTTTATTCACGTTTCTAAATTCAGCCGAGAAAATATATTTCTGATTTGCTGTTTACTTCTTCTGCAGGTTATTTGAGTTTTGTTTTCTCTGCCTTGGCGTTTGTGAGCAGAAACAGATTAAGTTTTCCTCCCTGAAGGCAAACAAATACTGAGAACTTTTTGTTATGTCCTCGTGGTCTGAAGAACACTAAAAAACATTCTGATTCTTGCAAAAACTATGTGCAGGTGTTCATGCAGCTCGATGCATTCCGACGTGCAGTTATGAAATTTACTAATTTTCTTTGTCACTGTAGTTGCTCAAGGCTGGAGTTTGACCAGTTGGCTATTTACAAAGCATGGCAAACTTGAATCTGGGGCTACATGTTACATGAAGACAAATCAAACCGCTTCTAAATCCAGTGCCCTGACCACTGAGTCACGCTGCCTTCAACTCAAACATAATACAAACAAATCTGTTTCACACTAAAACTTAATTAATTATTCTACTTGCACCCAACTGGTGTTTTTTTTGGACTCAACTTACTTGGTCTCCGAGTCCAGCTGATCCTGCAGGTTGGCCAGTTTGGACTCCATGGCACTCATCATCATCTTAGCACGGCTTCGTCCTTCACCTTCCATCTCCTGCAATTTGCTCTTCAGCTCCTTGTTCTGTTAACGAAGGTAGCGAGAGCTTCCTCAGTTTATCTTTCTTACTGTGGTTGATTTCAACTTACAAACACACAAACTAAGACGAAACTTAGAAGACCAACCCACCTTTGTACCTTTTAATAAAGGAAAGTAAATCTCCCCTCCCCTCCTTATTATCCTAAATGAATAACTAGAATGATAAAAGGATACTCCTCCCAAGAATCCCACACTGACACCAATGACATGGAAGAGACTCCCACAGAGACCAAAAACACAACCAACACATATGTAACAAACACAACCACTCAAAACAAACAGAATTGACCATGAACACAAACATGATCAACACCAATGACATTGGAACAAAAAAAAAACACCTCCCGCACTGATTGACACCAATACCAACACACCCACTCACACCACAAGACTATTACGCAGTAATTTCCCTAGAGTTACCCATACCTGGCGCTCCAGTGCCATCTTGTTGTTCTCCAGTTTCTGTGTACTGGCACGCTCACTGTTGAGCTCATTGGTGAGTTGGTCAACCTGCATCTGCAGCCTGCGAGCTCTGTCAGTCGCCAGCTCTGCCTGGGTGCGTTCCTCCTCCAGCTCTTCCTCCATGGCGGCCAGCTTTGCCTCCACCTTACGTTTGGCCTCTGCACTCAGCCCACTGCAACATGAAACAAACATTCCCTCTATTCAAACGATATAAACTGTTGTAAATAACACTTGAGACTACTAGATTATTCTTAACTGTTTGCTAAGCCTGCAACGATGACATCCACACAAAACAATAACGTAATCGCATCAAAAAGAAATACTTAGCTTATCCAAATGCTTCGATAGAAGCACTTCAATTTGATAAAAAAACATTGCTGCCTGGTTAGCCTATTTGGTAAGGTACCAGTCTGCAGTAAAGTAAGGTTTGGAATCGAGTATCGGCTGGACCTTAACTCGGAGTCTTCAAATAATTGAGGAGAAGTTGCAGCCTTTGCTCTAACATCTGTTTCACTGAGAGCATTTCATGTTTCAGATATATAAAAGTCGCTGTAGTGGACCATTTAAGATCATCTGTCTGTACAATTCGATACAGATTCGATAATATTTTCGATAATAGCTCCCCAAAAGTGTCATTCAGGCAAAGTATCAAGAATTTCGATTTTTGAAGCTGTGCCGCTACTTCTCAATTTTTACAGACAGACGCTCTTAAGACCTTCAAATGTTAAAACCCTGTAACCACTTGTAAAGCATTTAGAACAACGATATATAGGCACTATAAAAATGTGGAATGTTATTATTTCATACAGTAGATTAAAACTTTTTGTTTACATTCATACCCAGACTCTAATCTTCTTACTACTGTTTGATATAATCACCCAGCCTTGAAAGTTTACCAGTTCTAGCTTGAAAAAAAAAACAATTATTTTATATCCTCTCCTGAATAAGCCGTAAAACAAACAATGAACATACGTGGAAGAAGAAAGTCTTGCCACTTCTTCTTGAAGCTCATCTCTCTCTCGCTCCAAACTCTTCCTCGCTCTAGCTGCTGCTGCAAGATCTTCCTGCATCTGCAAGTAATCAGCTTCCAAAGCTTTAAGCTTCTTTTCGTTATCCTTGGCTTGATCAGCAATTTCATCACGGCTTTGTCTGGCATCATCCAGGTCTCGCTGAATATCTTTCAGCTGTTGCTGATATTTCTTGAGTTGCCTAATGCCGTCTTCCTTCACTCGGTTGGCTGCATCAAGTTGCTCCTCCATGTCGCGTAGATCAGCTTCAAGCTTTTTCTTGGAATTTGTGGCACTCACTCTTGCCTTTCTCTCTTCGTCCAGCTCACTCTCAAGTTCTCGCAACTGAATTATTAAGGATAAAGTTAATGCTTAGAACTACAATCAATCATTATTATTATATATATGGAAAAAGGAAACCTATTACAGGGGGACAAAGCCCCTTTGTAACAGTAATTTAAATTTAATATAAAACATTTATATAAGAAAAAGGCTTTAAAATGTTTGAACGTTTTCAACACTAAGTCTTCATCAGGATAAAACGTGGCCGAGTTAGCATTATAACACAATCAAGTTATCCCTAGGGGAATGGGCGTGCAACAAAAGAGTTTTTGTTTATTTAAAGACGTGGATGCAAAAATGTTAAGATGCTTGCTCAGCCTCGGTTTTTTTGTCGTGATGATGACTTAGCATCGAAAAGGTTTGAATATTTTAAGAGAGAATTCATCTTCACTTTAAGTCTTAATTACAGGAAATAAGTTAAGATCTTAATCTTCCAAAAAATATTGCACTACATGTATAATTGAAATTACTGTGGTACGGGATTTTTGTCCACTTAAGACTGACGTTACTCGATATGTAAAGGATTCCCTCTTAAAACCATTTTAACATTTTTGTAATTGCATTCAACAAAAAACAACACATGCTAATTGTGTCGTTGCTTGCAAGCTCAGGCTTGATACCAGCCTGCGTCGAGCAGTTTTTTGTCTGGCTGACTATGTATCCTAAAATGTGTCAACCTTATGTAGTCGTGGTAGATTTGTAACTAATGCGTAAAATGGGTGGTTGGACATTTTAGGTTAAAAGTCGCCGTTTCCTGGTTTGTTTGGATTTTGTTCATCATGTGCAGTGTTTAAGAGGCAAGTAAAAGTTATAAAATCATAAAATCGTTCTCTGGTTGAGAATTTTTAAAAATACAAGCTTTAGATAAGTCAGTTGTAGTCTGCCAGCCGAAAACTTGTGTTGTCAAGCGCAATTCACTAATCTGTGAGTACTTCCCAGTTTTGATCTATTTTCAAAATAGGAGGAAAATAAGGTTGTCTTGTCTCACTACCTGTTTGGTAAGAGCCCTTCTCTTCTCCTCTGCCTGTTCCTCTTTGGAAGCCAATTCTCGCTCATAACTTGTCTTGGCCGCTTGCATGTTCACCTCCAGCCTCAGCTTAGCATCCTCTGTAGCTTGTAGCTCGTCTTCCAGTTCCTCAATGGTTTGCTTCTGCTCTGCCAACTGAGCCTCCAGAGAGCGTTTGGATTTCTCCAGTTCATGTACATTCTTCCCAAAGTCGTCTTTGCTCTCCATCATGGCTTCTAGTTCATTCTGAGCATTCTTTCTCAATCTCTCAGATTCTGCCAACTTTTCGTTGAGCTCTTCCAACTCGTGCGTCATCGAGATAACCTAACCACATGAAAAGAAAACAAAAAAATTACCTTTCTTCCTAGATACAGTCAATTCACCCTGAGCAGATACCTCGATATTACCAACACAACCTAAAGCCCGTCCAACATAAAAAATGTTTGAACACAACACCAGTTGTTACATACTCTGCGTATTACGGAATAGCGGGCACTTTATGTTTTTCCAAAGTAATAATTCTGTTGTCTTCTCGTTAAAATGTTTAAACAAGCACAATGGTGGACAAGTTTGTTGAGTGCAACCGGGAGCTTATTCAAAGTTTGAGAGAGAAGTCAACAGAATAAACGCAATAAAAGTTTTAAAAAAAACCAGTGTGATTACATGTTATTTGCAGCAGTTGCCAATATAAAACAAAGCAGCAGTCAGGTTTGCTGACTGTAGTGATGAATTAATTCAAAGTTTTAAATAACAATCATCGAACAATAACACAGTTACAGGAACAAACAACTGACTTAGTCACAGTACTCCATTCTCCGCCGAATTTGTACCCTTTTTCTGTATTTTGTTGTCCAAAAACTGCATTGCTTTTAGCGAAATTTTTTATGTGTATTATCGGGTCACTTTAATTACATCCGCTATAACAAACTCGCGCTATTATGAACAACAAATAACTGTCCTGAAGGTGTCTGCTTAAACGAGAGTTGACCGTAATTTCTTTTTGTCACCCTTGAATGAAAAACGTGGAAAAAACTAAAAAAGCTAAATGATGAATATTTGGACGGATAATACATACATAAACCTAAACTGAGAAACTATAAGATGATTTCTTTTTAAATAAATGTACCTTGGTTTCATTCTGTCTTGCTTCCCTTTCTGCATTATCCCTTTCCAAAGCATACCTTTCTGACACAGCTTTCTCTTCAGCCAACAACTGCAAATTATCGAGTGAACAGTGATAAACCACAACAAAAACACTAAGCACGATTACAGGTTCTGGGCTCAATTAAAACTTTTTAGTACCAAAAATCAACATGAAAAACAACATAATTTTTAAAATAGCTTTGATAGTACATGTGTATTGATTGGTCAACAAGTGTGTTTTCATAGTGCTGTGAAGAACGAAAATAACGTGTTGAGCTCCTACTCGTTGTGAAAATCTGCACTTTAATAATATGAAAAAAGCTAATCATGCTTCATAGATCATTGTATTGTTATTCTATCAAAGAGTTTATCATTTTATCCGTGGTTTTATAGGCTGGTGAAAACCTCGGCAATGTTTTTGACAAGTCTCAAGCAGACGAAAAACCTTGACGGCTCTTGGGTTTTCACTGATATAGTCTTGGATTCTCCCAAACGTTTGCCTTAGTCTTCACCACGCTAAAAAATGTTTTACTTCTTTAAAATTAATAAACAACAATTTTCCATACAACAAGCTGGTGACAAACCTGGTCAAACTTCTTTTGTTTCTTCTCCAGTGCTGTAACACTTGCCCTTTCTTTATCCAGGTTCAGTTGGAGATCATCAATCTGCACAGGAAAACAATTAATAGGTATAGAGATTTAGGCACTGCCTAAAAGTTGAGCTCTGGGTTCCCTGTGGTACGGTCACCCAATAAGCGCATGCGTACTGATGGTAACCAGCCTTGGTACTAAAACACCAATTATAATTACAGTTAAGTCATGTAGTCATAGTCATAGTCATATCAGTTGTAGTAGTCATTGTCATCATCATAGTCGTAGTAGTTGTAGTCGTAGTAGTTGTAGTCATAGTAGTTGTACTCGTAATAGTTGTAGTCGTAGTCTATATTACTTTAGTAGAAAACCAGTCATTATCTATCTCAAATGCAGTAATCTGATTGGCTACCGTACTCGCTATCTATCAAGGTGATAGATGGTGCCTGTGAGATCCAATAAGGCGTCTACAGTTTCCGATTTTCATGTTTGTGAAAACGATTTGAAGCTTCTAATTGACAAAACAGTTCCAGATAAAACAAAGGCAGCAACAAAATATGGTGTGAAAATTTTCGAAGGTAAGAAAAAAATCAGTTTGAATAATTTATTGAAGAAGTTTTACTTGACCGAATACCAAGTATTATAACTGTTAAATGGTATATTTAGGCACTGCCTAAAAGTGGAGCTCTGTGGTATGGACATACATGGACGGACAGAAACGTTGAACCAATCCAAACTGAACGCTATGAATTTAACATTTCTTCTAAGGTATGGTGCTCCATTGAGCTCCACTAAAAATATTACTGTAACTTGATTAAAGGGGACCAAGTGAAGGTAGCCTCACAGGGTACAACAACAACACAATCAAATGTATGAGGGAAACATACAAATTATTGATTTTGAGATCCGCAAACATACAATATTTATTTAACAATTTTTTTAGACCACGCCCAATTCAAGGCTACAAGCTTTGAATACCTTTCAAAGTACTTCAACTTGCATTACATTCAGAACCATTGTTGAAATTTTAAATGAAGGTTTTTATTAACTATTTTGATGTCCAAGGTGAAGCTCAGGTGGCAGTTTAGTTCTATTAACCATTTTCTGCTGAATTTTACAAGAGTCGTAGTGTTATTAATTTTGCAAGACAGCGTGCGTTTGCTGAATCTACCCATTGAGACAAACAAAATGAATGGTCAATTTATAGCATTTCAGCCAACGGTTCAAACGTTGAGAAGTTTTTGGTTTATCTGAAACTGGGTTTAACAGGATAGGAGATAATCGTAGCTCGACTTTTACCTAAAAACAGGTCTTTTAAGTTAGAATTATTCACAATTAGCAAAAATAAATTGCACATTGTTACAAAATGGAACCTGAACAGATAGTTACAACAAATGGTGCACCGAGGGAAACAGGAGAGGTTAAAGACTGATTGTAAGCTTACTTCATCCTGCAATCTTCTTCTTGTCTTCTCTAACTTTGCACCATTTGCTGTCAGTTCCTCCACTCGTAGCGTCAGCTGCTCCATTTCACGCTGTAGCTTCTTCTTGCTCTGTTCTGACTCCTCCAGCTGTAATGCTCGCTCTTCACTGATCTTCTTCGCATCTTGCAACTTAACGATGAAACACAAATAACAAGTTGGACAAAGAACAGCTAAAATAATTGCTTTGATATAAATTGATGTAAAATATCAATGTGTGAGTTCAAGCCATAGCCAGAAAAATATAACTTCGGCAATGTCCATGGTCTAATTCTCTTCCTGGGTTCTTTAGGTTGAGGGTGTTTATAATGACTACAACTACACGCTTTTGTTATAAGAACAATTTAAGAACAAGTTCGAGCTGGGACTGGATTACAAAAAAATTTTTCTGGTCAAAAACTGACTGAAACTCCAAATTTATCTAGGCCATACACCATAGAACATAAAAAGATTTGCTGTGATCTGAGCCCCAAACTTGCTGAATGAACAATGAAGGCAGTTTGCCTCCAATAGATTCAGTCATACAATACATGTGTTGTTCGAGGCACTTTGTTACCTTGTTCCTAGTTAACAGAGATAAGAACAAATTGAGGCTGAAGTCATCAAAAAATTAAGAATAAGCCAAACATTTAAATAACAAACACTGAACAAAATGTACAATGTCATGTGAGAGACAAACCAAAAAATGTTTTTATAGTTATTTATCTTTTGCAGTTCACTTACTTCTCAAATGCGGGGGGGGGGGGGGGGGGGGGGGGGGGGGGGGGGGGGGGGGGGGGGGGGGGGGGG
>JAOCNB020129264.1:0-10745 GCA_026546465.2 Palythoa caribaeorum | reverse complement strand
TGCCCGCTACCCATGTGGCCATAGTGCCCAGTATAGTGGCTGCTAACACTCAGGCTCACTTTATTTAAGGGTAGATATAAGTGGTAATACCTTCTACCCATGTGGCCTTAGTGCCCAGTATAGTGGCTGCTAACATTCAGGCTTACTTTATTTAAAGGTAAATATAAGGGGTAATACCCACTACCCATGTGGCCTTAGTGCCCATTATGGTGTCTTTAAGTTACCACTGGCACGCATGTGCTGAACTTTATAGTTGTACGATCATTACACAACAATAAAACAGTTTAAATACTCCTGAAATAAAAAAATATTGGAAACCAACTGAAACCAAACAAAAATATAGTGAAACTATATCGAAATCGAACTTACAATATGTAACGTTACAAAACTTTCACTGAGCGCATTTTGGCTGTGTGACAATAAAAAAAATAGATATTGTCATGATATGGTCGTTGCTTTGCAGTTCCACTGGCTTATTAACAGAGGAGAACAAAAAAGTATCGTTTTTTAGCAATCGCATTACGTCCTGTACGCACGTCGTGTGCTGTATTTCGGCGGGAACATTTCCGCCTTTTGGTGAACAAAGTCCTGTACGCACATCGTGTGCTGTATTTCGGCGGGAACATTTCCGCCTTTTGGTGAAGCACGCTGCTTCTTGTCTTACGTAATGTATTTCAAAATTGTCTAAATGTAACTTCTTGCTATTGTTTTTGAATTTATGACATCGAGACACAAAATAAAATAAAATAGAAAATTGCGTTCGTGCTGTCAAACGATAAGAGTAGACTAACCTGGCTATTAGAAACTCGTCCAAAACTCCACCAAAAGCGTTCACACCCATTATAACCGGAAATGACGCTGATATCCGTTCCGTTTTGATGGTTTTGTTGAGGATATTTTCAAAATTGCCACTAAGGTCTTCGTACTTCAAGAAAAGCGAGTCATCGCGATCCTAATGGGATTGATATGAAAGTTTAATGAGTGTAGCTGTTATAATCTGCAAATAGTCTTATGATGAAAAAGCTCGGGGCGATTTTTAGCGCAACATTGTTGCACAAAAAATCTGCACTGTGTAACAGAAGACTGTAAATGAACGATTTTTGTTGAGTTGGACAACCTTTAGTGCAGCCCTTGCAACTTTGTTTCACCAACATGTTGTGCAGTGAAAGCAACTCGAGAGGATTTTTAACGCAACATAGCGCTATGCGATCTTCTTTCTGCCAAAGTTGACTCAGCTTTCCATCCTAATAAGGTGGATGAAATGAATACCAGCATCTGCTGGGAGCTAACCTATGATAGATTAGTGTCTCGTCCAGGGGGAGACAATGGCTCTCGTCCGTTAAACACTACATAAACTGTAGATAAGAACCGACTCCAATGGGTCACTACTCCTAGTGAAAGGACTTAGCTTTTGTTACGCCCCCTTGAAAGGGCGAAAATTTAGCGGGCGTTTTGTTCAAACAAATACGGTATAAATGCTGAACTGAAGTTTTTGTCACAGTAAGTTTTAACCACCAGAATAACTCTTTGTTTTTAGCTGTTAAACGTTTCAGCTCCAGGCAATTTATCAACATCTAACTTCTCCTTACATAAATCAAACAAAATAATATAACTCGGGTAATAAGAAAGAAGAAATTAATTGTGTGGAATAATCCGCGCTAATAGGTGCTCACTTCATATAGTACAAATACACCGCTTTCAGCTTTAATAACATTAACTCTTTCAGCCTTCCGCAATTTATTAACATTTAACATCTCCTTACATAAATCAAACAAAACAATATAACTGGTATTAAGAAATAAGAAATTGATCGAATGGAATAAGCTGTGGAAATTGAAAAGACAAATTCTCCAAAACTATTTATACATGCAGAAAACATGGAACTCAGTTTGGAGAAACTACCAACGCGTTATATTATTACACAAGCATCCGCGCTTCCCTGACACAGCGAAGCTATTTTCACTGTCCAAATTAAAGCAAAAAAGGCGACAATTTTTCTTTTCTGATTAACTCCTTATTAATAAAACAGATACAGATTTTTAATCTTTTATAGTTTATAGTTTCTCCTAACGTAAAATAGTATGAAAAAAATTAAAACCCTTCAGCTCCATAAAAAAACTATTACAAGGAGAGTACATTCGAGCTCAGGCAGAGCACAAAACACGTTAGTTAGAAAAAAGCTTAATCCGTTTATGAGTCTATTGGCCCACTGGAGCCAATTTTAAGCAGATGAGTCGACTTGCCCTGAACGGGAGGTAGGTTAGCCCCCAGAAGAAGCTGGTGCCCTTTTTACCAACCTCTTAAAGAGGGAGAAAGCTGAGTCAACTTTAGCCAAAAAGATGGTCACGCAAATGTTCAATACTTGGCTAAGCCGAGACTTCATGCTGGATCCTTGTGGTTGCAATGCAGAGATCTTACCGCTGTGTACACCACACAGCAATAAAGAAGCTATTTTTAGAAACGAATTTCTCCCAAAACCGATTCCTGTAAGAAAATCATGTGATTTCCGTGCCCTCCCATTCATTAGGAAAAAGTCTTTGACTTTGCCTCATTACGATTAAATTGAAGGCTAAAACTTTAGAAATAGCTACTACGCTTTAAATTTGCAGTCATTAGAGGTGAATAGGGGAAGATCAACGCCTCTAGTAAAAGAATTGTGGTTGCTTTTTACTATTTGTGCAACAGTACGACTACACTGAGGAGCAGTAGAATATTACTGATGGCTGCTACGATACTTGCGCCACAAGACGGTTCAGACGTTGGACTGCTCAAGTCAGGGGATCTTGTTGGTTCTTCTCTTGGAATGAGGACTATTTCCTTGTGTCCTCTAGCTGTATGCTTCTGAGTTGTGATATTAGTAAAGTTGTACTTTGCATCAACAGTGGAGTGGTACGCCCAGACAAAAAATCGACGTCCAGGCTATATAAAGACAATATAAATCTAAGTAAGTAGAAATGATAGATTACTAAAAATAATACGGTACTTTATGAAATCTTCGAATTCATAATATGGTTATCGAGATTCCTTGAAGAAATATCGACTGTTCATTTTTGTTCTACTCAAAGTTACTTTTGGTTATTTCGAAAAAAGCTAAATTCATTTATAAATCTAAGTGACCCATTGGAGCTGGTGCTAATCTTCAGTTTCTGTAGTGTTATGAGAGTCGTCGACTGCCCTTGAACGGGACACTTATCCATTGCAAGTTAGACCCCAGCAGAAGCTGTAGTCATTTTACCGAAAGCTGAGTTAACTTTGGCGGAAAAGAAGGTCACACAAATGTTCAGAACTCGGCTGTGCCGGGATTTGAACTCGGGACTTTGTGGTTAGAAGGCAGAGAACTTGCCACTGAGCCAACCAAGCCGTGTATTTCGCAAAAGCTGTAAACAAAACCTTAGAAATGAGTCTTAACATTAACTTTTGGACACACATCATAGCTTATACATTCACATGCAATTTAAAGATTTATTGTTAAGAAAGGAAAATTACAATTACCGTAATTTTATTGTCGTTCTGCTTATCTCCAGTGTCAAGCTTTCTGTTGAACTCTAGTGTTGTTACACCATTTACTTCCGAGGCATTTGTCAATAACCAGTCTTGCTGTGCGTCTCGTAGCGGGGCTCTATTTAAACCATTAGTTATTGCATCCTGCAAAGTTAAAATAAAAAATGTCAAACTGTGTTACTATGATATTGTAACCTAAGCCGGTGTGAAATATATGTTGATGTGCAATAATTTCTAATTGCTTTGTTTTTGGAATTAAGTCGTTTTCTGTTTCTAAATTGTGCTTTTTTAATTTTCTCCTCACGAGGACCCTTGCTTACCATCTTGCTTTTCTTTATGAAAAATAGAAAAAGAAAACTTGCTCACGTCCAGCGGCGGCTCGACCAAAAATTTTCGGGTTTTGCACAAAAACAAAAAATCAACAAGCTGGTTTGTTCAATAACTATAGAATGCACAATTTTGTTTCTTCTACAATAAGCAGGCTTCAACCGGCTACTATACCAAAGACAGACGAATTCAAAGCTGTGATATGAACAACATTGCTCTTCCCCGAGTCTACTTAAGCCTACAATCTCGGACAAAAGTCTTTGGCCACCCTCGTTAAAAAACGTTTCCCGCACCCCATTCAATGGTGCATTGTTTTTGTTAATTTTTTTGCCCTGGAAAACAACACTGATAAGGGGCCGGAAAGGGGGAAGTAGTTACACCTAACCCAACATTTTTGTCTGAGATTGTAGTTCCGACGTCGAATTTCACATTGTTGAATTTAATGCAAATACTGGGTAGAACAATAGAATTTGCTGATTCGTATTAGATTTGACATATATGGAGTTCAACGTGTCTGAAATAGGTCTTTGGCCCGGACCAAAGGTCGAACTTCACACATACCGAAATTAACGCAAATGAGGTAGTACAATACAACTTGCTCATTAAGGCCCTGTCCACACGTATCCGGATATTTTTGAAAACGGAGATTTTTTTCTCCGTTTTCAAAAAACATACGCGTCCACATGTAGCGTTTTCAAATCGTATTCGCCCGTCCACACAAATACGCTAAAGGCAGGTAAATATGCTAACTCTCTCTATAGAGCATGCGCTGTAATCAATAGAGAACGCGCGGGAAGGACTGGATCTTAAGTATGACGTGACCGTATTCGAAAACCTCCGTTTCGCCCGTTCACACGAATGCGATAAATCTCCGTTTTCAAAAATCTCCACTCTGGGGAGCGTTTTCGAAAAGCTCCCTTTTCAGTGATCAAAAACGCCGTATACGTGTGGACGGAAGGCTAAAACGGAGAAAAAAATCTTCGTTTTCGAAAATATCCGGATACCTGTGTTAGGGGCCTGAATTTCGATTTCAGGGTCCTAAAATTTGGAATGCAATTGATGAAAATACAAAAAAGGTTATTTATATTAGCGATCACAAAAAAATTGAAGCAGAAATTTATCAAACGCTGTTAATCAACAACATGTATGATAGATGATACTGTTACTGGTAAACAGTTCTGCTATTTTAATCTACGACACATCAATATTTTAGATTAGCATTATTATTTTTCAAGTCGATACAAAATTTTAAATACATGTCTTTTGTTAAACGTGTGTGAATATGCGTTGATGTTCTTGACAAAATTAATAAACTATTTTGCTTTACGGTTTGTATGCGTTAAATATAGAAATATAAAAATTTAAAGATACATTTACGTTTCGACTTCTCTGGTGGAAGCCTTCATCAGAATGGTGCAAACGAGTAGCATAAAACGTTAAAATAAAGAAACTAAATATGCATTATAAAGTATAATATCAGAAGCAAAGTATTTAACAGAACTATAGCTAGTTATTGTTCTGTTGTTTGGAGGCAGTACAATAAAACTGCTCAGGCAGTAATATTCATCTCTATTAAAATTGTTGGGACGTTTTTGAATTTTAACAGTCTAGGTGCATCCTTTTTTTAAAAAAACCGCTCACAGAAATAAGATCAAATTAAGAGCAAATTGAGGCTGAAATCGCCAAAAAACTAAGAACAATGAGCCTCGCCAAAATTTACTGATTCTTATAAAAAAAATCGTGTATATATTTTTGTGTTTTAGCAACAACTTGAGTTTTTTCGAAGTTTATGTGATGGTCAGGGTTAGAATAAAATTAATATGCTCTACAATGGCGGAAGGGTGTTATGTGTTTGCCTTAAATTAAGTTCTTTTGTTCTGCATTCAATCGTGCGTCCAGTTTGTCCAACATAATATTTGCCGCAATCGCATTCTACCAGATAAATTGCTTCTGTTTGTAGTTTTGGAAGAGAGTCCTTATAAGGCTGAAGTTGTCAGTAACAAATTTTATTTAAGGTGTTAAAGCCAACGCGTATTTTGTGCTTGCTAAGTAATATTGGGATGCGCTCTGTTGTTTCTGCAATATACGAGAAGTAGGCATGAACCGATTGTTTTGACTTGTCCGGTTTTGTTTCTATTTTTCGGCTTCTTTTTGAATAGAATTTATTTGTTGTTAATTGTAGCCATTATGACTGAAAGCTTTACCACATTCCTTTTTTTCTTGGTTTAGCGAGGCGCTATCTGAGATATTGTCAGCACGGTGAAATAGTTTATTGATTTAAGACATTTTCTGAGATGGGTGATGATGAGAGTTGGCACATATGTATCTGCATCTTAGTATTGTGTTCCGGTAAACAGCATATGCAAGAGTACTACACGCTCTTTTTATAAGAACAACTTTATAGTAACAACGAGGCTCAAATTGGCCAAAATTTAAGAACAATTTAAGAACAAGCTCAGGCTCAGGCTTGATAACTAGGAACATTTTTGTGCTAGAAAATGGACTAAAACTCAGCGATATAACCTAAAAAGATTCACTGTAAAGACTGCTCAAGAAACAATGAAGGTAGTTCGCCTCTAAATTCGGCCGTACAATACATGTGTGGCGCAATGTGTTTCATTTTCCATGCCAAAAAATTAAGAACAATGAGTCTCGGCAAAATTTACTAGTTCTTATAAAAAAAAGGCGTGTATTGGGTTTCCTGTGGATTTCAACGTCGAAGAAAGGAAGTCGCTGGTTTTGTTCGATTTCCATTATGAAACAGATAGTGTGGTGTTGGCTGTTAAGGTGTGTACTGAAGGAAATCATGAAGGTGGTCTTTTCCATGTGGTCAGATGACAAATGTGTTGGCAACATACCGAAGGCAGCACTTTAGGTTTGTATTTAGCTTTATCTATGGCTTCCTCTTCGAAATGTTCCATAAATAAATTTGCGATTGCAGAAGATAGTGGTGACCCCATGGCAGCTCCTTCCTTCTGTTCATGACTTATACACGCGAAAGCCTTAAAACTAGTCTCATTGATGTTCTTGTTATGAATTTTTTAAGATTATATTGAAAATCATCGGCTAATTTTTTTAAAATTTCCTTTCAAATTACTAAAACGGAATTTAAAATAAAAAATTAAAAACTTTTCGCCTGTGATTTTAAACATTTTAAGGACGAAATTTGTGGCTTATTAAAATTAATTTTTGTCAATGTTTCTGTTTCTTTACAGACACCAACAGAGACTCAACAAGTCATGATTAACCTAAACATGTTTAATTCTTTTGAAATAATTATATTAGCGGAGGAAGTACATGAACTGGCCATCACTAGGCAATCCGGTGAAGAACGTCCGTGTGGCAATCTTGGAATCTCTTATTGTTCTCTTGGACAGTACGACAAGGCCATACGCTATCATGAAGTGAGACTTACCATCGCTAAGCAAACTGGAGACAAGTCTGGTGAAGGACGTGCGTATGACAATCTTGGTAACTGTTATGATTCTCTCGGACAGTACGACAAGGCCATAGAGTATCACGAAATGGACCTTAACGTTGCTACGCAGATTGGAGATAAGTATAGTGAACGACGTGCGTATGGCAATCTTGGCACGTGTTATTATTTTCTTGGACAGTACGACAAGGCCATAGGGTATCATGAAATGGACCTTAACATTGTTAAGCAGATTGGAGACAAGAGCCATGAGAGAATTGCGTATATCAATCTTGGCATGTGTTATCAATCTCTCGACCAGTACGACAAAGCCATAGAGTATTATGAAATGAACCTTACCATCGTTAAGCAGACTGGAGACAAGTTCGGTGAAGGACGTGCATACGGCTTTCTTGGCAACTGTTATAATTCTCTCGGACAGTACGAAAAGGACATAGAGTATCACGAACAGAACCTTACAATCGCTAATCAGAATGGAGACAATTCCGGTGAAGAATGTGCGTATGGCAATCTTGGTATGTGTTATAAATCTGTCGGACAGTACGAAAAGGCCATACAGTCGTATGAAAAGGCCTTACCATCGCTAAGCAGACTGGAGACAAGTCCGGTGAAGGAGGTGCGTCTGGTAATCTTGGCATGTGTTATTATTCTCTCGGACAGTACGACAAGGCCATAGAGTGTCATGAATTGCACCTTACCATTGCTAAGAAGATTGGAAACAAGTCCGGCGAAGGAAGTGCATATGGCAATCTTGGAAACTGTTATCATTCTCTGGGACAGTACGACAAGGCCATAGCGTTTCATGAAATGCACCTTACCATCGCTAAGCAGATTGGAAACAAGTCTGGTGAAGGAAGTGCGTATTGCAATCTTGGCAACTGTTTTCATTCTCTCGGACAGTACGACAAGGCCATAGAGTATTATGAAATGAGACTTATCATCGTTAAGGAGATTCGAGAGAAATCCGGCGAAGGAGGTGCGTACGGCAATCTCGGCTGTTGTTATCAATCTCTCGGACAGTACGACAAGGCCATAGCGTATCATAAAAAGCACCATACTATCGCTAAGCAGATTGGAGACAAGTCCGGTGAAGGAGGTGTGTACGGCAGTCTTGGCAACTGTTATGAATCTCTCGGCCAGTACGACAAGGCTATCAAATATCATGAAATGGACCTTACCATCGCTAAAAATATTCGAAACAAGTCTGGTGAAGGACGTGCGTATGGTAATCTTGGCAACTGTTATCGATCTCTCGGACAGTACGACAAGGCCATAGCGTATCAAGAAATGGATCTTACCATCGCTAGCCGAATTGGAGAAAAGCTTGGTGAAGGACGTGCGTACGGCAATCTTGGTAATTGTTATAATTCTCTCGGACAGTACGACAAGGCGATACAGCATCATCAAAAACACCTTACTATTGCCCCAGCAAATTGGGGACAAGTCCGGTGAAGGAAGTGCCTACGGCAATCTTGGTATCTGTTATCATCCTCTCGGAGAGTACAGCAAAGCCACAGAGTATCATGAAAAGCGCCTTATCATCGCTAAGCAAATTGGAGACAAGTCCGGTGAAGGAAGTGCGTACGGCAATCTTGGCAATTGTTATTATTCTTTCGGACAGCACAACAAGGCCATAGAGTATCATAGCAAGCACCTTATCATTGCTAAGCAAATTGGAGACAAGTCCGGTGAAGGAAGTGCGTATGGCAATCTTGGCAGCTGTTATAAATCTCTTGGACAGTACGAAAAGGCCATAAAATATCATGAAATGAGACTTACCATCGGTAAGCAGATTGGAGACAAGTCTGGTGAAGGAAGTGCGTATGGAAATCTTGAAATTTGTTATGGATCTCTAGGACAGTACGACAACGCATTACAGTATCATGAAAAGGACCTTACCGTCGCTAAGCAGACTGGAGACAAGTCCGGTGAAGGACGTGCATATGGCAATCTTGGCAACTGTTATTATTTTCTTGGACAGTACGACAAGGCCATAGAGTACCATGAAAAACATCTAGCGATCGCTTTGCAGACTGGGGACAAATTTAATGAAGGGTGTACATACGCCAACCTAGGACTTTGTTTTCTTGATAAAAAAACAATATATTCAAGCTGAGCTAATCTTGAGAAACGGTTTATGTTGCATGGAAAGGGTGTCTAGCAATGTTCCCAGACAGGATGTTTTCAAAATATCATTTCGCAGTCAACTGGTCTTGCTACACAGATATTTAGTCCGATCTCTCTTGGCTCAAGATAAAACTGTTGATGCTCTTGTTATCGAAGAAAGGTTACGTTCAAGAGCTTTAGTTGATCTCATGCTGACCAGCTATTCTGTATATTATGTTGAAACTAACGAAACCAAATTGAATAATCTCAACAAAATTGTGGATGTTGTGAAGACCCTTGGCTGTTCGGTGCTGTATTTGGCTTTCGACGAACAAGAAAAGGAAGTGTTGATGTGGATATTACAGCCAAATGGAAACGTAGCGTTCAAGAAGAACAAGGACGTGGTTAAGTCGGACTTGGATAGCCTTATTTGTAAAGCAAGAAGGATACCTGGCACAATCACTTATGAAGACCGTTCACTTTCGTTTTTATACTCAGAATCGGAATCAAACCGAGAGGTACAGGATGTAGAGATTTCAGGCCTAGGCGACAAACGTGCTCGATGTATCTTCATTGAAAACGACGACGAAGTAGCGACAGTTGAAACAGGCGAGTATCAACAAGCAAACACTATATCTTCAATGAAAAGTGCGCCAAGTCAGTCTGAAGATTGCTTGGAAAAATTATACCAGATGGTTTTTGGTCCAATTCGAGATCTTATCAAGGGCACCCAGGTGGTAATTGTGCCGGATCGGGAACTTTACTTGGTTCCATTTGCTGCGCTGAAGGATGATAAAGGGCGATACGTTGCCGAATACCTTGACGTGAGACTAGTTCCATCCCTAGCAACAGCGCAGATTATCACAAATCGTCCACAGTCGTCTTCTGAGAGTGGAGCAAGTTCGTTGATAGTCGGAAACCCAGATGTTGGTAGACCTGCCATGACATTACCATGTGCAGAAGTAGAGGTAACAATGATTGGACGGCTTCTTGGCGTGGAGCCTTTGACAGGGAGAGAAGCGACGAAAGAAAAAGTTCTACAACGCCTTGAGAACTCTAGTTTGATCCACATTGCTGCTCACGGAGACATGGAACGGGGTCACATATTACTAGCATCCTCTAACAGTAGCGGGACCAGGAAGAAAAAAGAGGGCGTTCTGAGGATGTCAGATCTGGAAGGAAAGTGCTTGAAAGCAAAGCTGGTTGTGCTGAGTTGTTGTCACAGCGGTCGCGGTGAAGTGACTGCCGAAGGTGTTATCGGTATCGGCCGATCTTTCCTCGGAGCTGGTGCTCGTGCAGTGCTGGTGGCATTGTGGGCGCTTCATGACGAGGCCACAATGTTCTTCATGGAATCGTTTTACGAACATTTATCTCG
>JAOCNB020129225.1:0-10747 GCA_026546465.2 Palythoa caribaeorum | reverse complement strand
CGACTGCAAATTCTGGCTTTATCCGTGCTCCTGATCATATTGGTTCACTGACAAGTTATTTCGCAGTACCTCAGCCTGTCATTAATGAAGATGCTTTTATCATACAATATAAAACCTATATATATCTTAAACAAACAGACTCAGTCGGTGCCAAACTGGTTGTTAATGTATAAAACAACATTCACCCTTTTTTATTGATAGCATTAATTGTTTAGATTTCAGATTAGGTTTTTGACTTGATATTGGTGCATGGTGTTTGGGAACATTGAAAACGTGGTCGACTGTTTGATTTGTTTTTTATACAAGGTGTCGCTAAATTTTATAAAAAAATGTCTTAACAAGAACTTACTAGTTACTTTTTGCATTTTAAAAACAAGAGACGCTTGCTAATTAGAAAATATACATTTGGTGTAAATTAGAACCAATCAACCCGATTGGGACCTATTTTAGGCGAAAACGTACGTCGAAATACTAATCGACACTGATGCTTGCAATGAGTATGTGGCAATGAGAATTTTATCCGATACGGCGCCCACTGTTATGTCATTTTGGGATTAGTGATCCATTAACCTGTAGCCAGTTTTTAAAAGACTGTGTGAGTGATTTCACGGCCCAAGAACCACAAAAGTCTTATTAATTCCTTGCTCCACAACCGTTTTTTTGTCTTGTTTCGCTGTGCTTTCTTTTCTTTTGTTTCGCGCTGTTTTGCTTTGCTTTTTGTGCCTAATTTTGCTTAATTAAAGCCTTACAACAAATCACAGCGTAAGCCATTAACTAAGGAGAACAAAAGCTCGCAAAACACTCCGTGAGACGCAAATATGTTCGCATTCAAAACAGAACAGAATATTTAAAGATAAAACCGAGTTGCCATCGAGAGTTAGAAAATGTACCTGTTTGACTGTCTCATTAATTAAGATGCTTTTTATCACACAATTGAAACCTATATATATCTTAAACAAACAAATTCAGTCCGTGTTAAACTCTTTGTTAATGTATAAAACAATTTTCACCTTTTTTCTATTTATAGCATTAATTGTTTAGTCCTCCCCTGCTAAGTGAACATTTGTTAATTTCCAACTTTTTATTAGTGTTGGGCAACGTTGAAACGTGGCCGACTGTTTGATTTGTTTTTTTATACAAGATTCGTGGTTTTTATGGCTAAATTTTATAATCAAATGTCTCAACAAGAACCTACTAGTACTTATTGAATTAAACCACAAGACAATTGCTAATTAGAAAATATGCTTTGGTGTAAATTAGAACTAATCGACGCGATTAGGACCTATTTTTTGGCGAAAACGCACGTCAAAATACGAATCGGCAATGTTGCTTGCCAATGATTTGAGTATGCGTGGCAATGAGAATTTTATCCGATGTGACGCCCACTGTTATGTCATTCTAGGATTAGTGATCCATTAACCTGTAGCCAGTTTTTAAAAGATTGTGTGAGTAATTTCACGGTCCAGATACCACAACAGTCATTTAGAATTCCTTGCTCCACATTCGTTCTTTTGTCTGGTTTGGCTGTGCTTTCTTTCCTTTTGTTTGGCGTTGTTTTGCTTTGCTTTTTGTGCCTAATTTTGCTCAATTAAAGACTTACAACAAATTGCAGCGTAAGCCCCATTAACAAGGGAGAACAAAGCTCGCAAAACACTCCGTGAGACGCAAATATGTTCGCATTCAAAATAGAACAGAATTTAAGATAAAATCGAGTTGTCATCGAGAGTTCGAAAATGTACCTATTTGACTGTCTCATTAATTAAGATGCTTTTTATAACACAATTAAACCTATATATATCTTAAACAAACAGACTCAGTCCGTGGCCAACTGTTTGTTTTAAATGTATAAAACAATTTTCACCTTTTTTTCTATTTATAGCAATAATTATTTAGATTTTCAGATTTAAGTTTTTGACTTGATATTGGTGTTGGGCAACGTTGAAACGTGGTCGACTGTTTGATTTTTTTTTTTAAAAAAAAAAAAATACAAGATGCATGGTTTTATGGCTAAATTTTATAATCAAATGTCTTAACAAGAACCTACTAGTACGTATTGAATTAAAACAAAAGACAATTGCTAATTAGAAAATATCCTTTGGTGTAAATTAGAACCGATCGACGCGATTGGGACCTATTTTTTGGCGAAAACGCACGTCGAAATACTAATCGGCAATGTTGCTTGCAAATGCCAGAGTATGTGGCAATGAGAATTTCATCCTATACGGCGTCCACTGTTATGTCATTCTAGGATTAGTGATCCATTAACCTGTAGCCAGTTTTTAAAAGACTGTGTGAGTAATTTCACGGTCTAGAAACCACAACTGTCTTACTAATTTCTTGCTCCACATCTGTTCTTTTGTCTAGTTTCGCTGTGCTTTCTTTTCTTTTGTTTGGCTTTGTTTTGCTGTGCTCTTTGTGCCTAATTTTCGCTCAATTAAAGCCTTATAACAAATTGCAGCGTAAGCCCCATTAACAAAGGAGAACAAAAGCTCGCAAAATACTCCCTGAGAGGCAAGAATAAAAATGCTTTTATCATGTACGCCTTTAAAACAGAAGTTAAGTTAAAGTCGAGTTACTAAATATTTGAGATTCAAAAGTTTGAAATAGTTCTTGCAACTTAAAGTAAAGTAAAGTCTCAAACAGCTTAACCAAAAGCATAGCAATAATGCTTGTGGGATGTGGCTTTGAAAGATAAACTCACAAGTTCAGCACATGCGTGCCAGTGGTAACTTGTAGCTACTATATTGGGCACTATGACCACACGGGTAGCGGGAATTATCCCTGTATTTACCCAAAATAGATAAAGGGTAGATATAAGAGGTAATACGCGCTACCCATGTGGCCATAGTGCCCAATATATATAGTTGCTACAAAATTACCTCTGGCACGCAGTGCAGAACACGTGACAAGTTTAAGGTAGAGAATCTGTGCTTCCTGCGAGGCAAGCAAGCACGGCGCATGCAAGACCTCGGAGCAAGCAACACAGCAAGCAGGAATAAGCTGGCAGTTAACTTTGCTGGAGTTAAATTGAGTTGGACAAATCTCAATCTGCGGAACTTGCGAAGTAAACGGTTCGGTTTCCTTTACGTCATGATTAATAAAGAATAATTTATGCCACAAAAAGGCTTACTTATGCCTGCCTCCAGGCGCTGGACTTTGTTTCTGAAGTGTCGTACATGACCGCCTACATCTGAACGTGACCTCTCACAATAGTAAAATGCAACTTTGCTTATACTTTAAAGTAAATTTTCAAAATATACTCAAGACAAGAGAACAACTTATAAAATAGTAGATGTATAAACATCACGTACGCGTCTTTAGAACCAAGGCAAGGATATATCTTAACTAGCGAGATGAAAGGAAGTTATTAGCCAATCACAACGCGCCATTTTTAATAATCACCTGTGTAATTAGACTAGTAATTATTGATACAACAAATGGACTGCCAACTTCCATTTTTCAGCATACTCAACTGCAAATGTTAATCTCACTTCGTCAATATGCGCCGGATTATTTTTTCACGTTCTGCGATTCATCAGTAGACATGCGTTCTGCCTAAATGGTACATTAAGATGATTGCAAGCCGAGTAAAAACGATGTGCGTTAGTTATTGAAACAAAACTGTAGCATATAAATTGAACTAAGGTAGTTTTTAAACAATATTTATTTGTTCCAAATCATTTCTTTGGTTGGCTTTCCTGCTTTAACTTAATTTGCTCAAGATTTCGCTTTGCCTGCTGTTTGCTTTGCTTTTTTGCGATGCTCTGCTTTGCTTTTCAGTTTTCTTTGCAGTCTTGTTTGTTTGCTTTTCATTTTGCTTTGCACGGCCAGTTCTTTGCAATTTGCTTTACGATTTGCTCTGCTTCGCAGTTTCTTCTCATTGATTCTCAGACGGAAATGTTTAATTCAGTCGATCTAACCGGCTTGAATTATGAAGTTATTCAATTAAGTGGGGCAAAGTAAATTTTAATTTATCGATCGGAAAAAAATGGCTGCCGAAATTAACGACTGAAGTTTTGAAATTCGCACAGGCCTTGACATCTTTATTGGTTTGACAAAGCGAATATTCTTTCCCGTAATTTGGCGAGGAATTTTTGTCTTTTTTGACCCCTTTAAAGTTAAATATTAAAAGAAATTACTCCTTCAGAGATTAAGCTTTAACAATGATGATTTTAATGACGTTTTCCCGGCATGTTTTGTGGCTCTTTTTCTTAGTTTCATTACTGAATAGTTTGGGATTACGCAGCTGCCATATAATCCAAACTCTTTGTTGACATAGTCTCCAAGGCGCTGGTTTTAAAAATGTCCTATTTCGCTATCCGAAGAATGGCTTAGCGTGAAAACGTCTTCGATTTATAATATGAATTTGACTTTTTTTAACCAAAAAAATGTTTTGCTAGAATGAGATTATTAGATTCAACACAAAACTATTAAATATTTGAAAATAATTTGAAAAAGGTTCGTTGTCTATTTAAAGTTTGTTTGCGAATTAAATGAGTGGCTCTTGACATCGCTTTTCAAACGTCGGAAGTGGACTTCAACCGGGATTACAAAAATCATATTTAATTATTTGTTAATTCAAAGGGAAAAGCGTTTCTGCTATGAAAGTGAAAGTGGAAGGAAAGAAGGTGATATCTATCACTGATTTAAATTTCACTTTCTTCTCAGAAATACCATTTTTTGTGTAAAACGTTTTTAAGAATAGAAACAACTCGTGGAAATTTCATTAAGAGGATGTTTTATTATTAGCCGTGCATTATGACGCTTTGCGTCAAGAGATTATTGAGAAATACATTCGAAACTAAATCTTCGCCAAAATCGAGGTAATGTCTGTCGACGATTTGTTTTTCACGCAAATATTATTGTTCGTAAACTTTTATTTCAAAATATATAACCGGTTATTAAATTGTCCCTTTTTATTTTAAAAAATATATATATTTTAAAGAATTTACCAAATATTCTCTCGCTTATCAAAACCACAGGACTGTTTCACATTCCAAGATTTTTTTCGCAATTTATAAAACCTGCTCAACAGTTCGACATTCTTAGAACGTATTCACTATTTGAAACCATATAGATGGCAAATGTGTTAACTTTGGGTTGTGTTTCAATGCGCTCATTGAAGTATAAGCTTTGAAGGAGGTCTTGCTTTTGACTTGTAAACAAATTATCAATACCATTTTTTCGAGCTACTCAAAGTCCTCAAAGTCTATTAGCACCAACTAAACCGTCTGGAATGTACAAAGACAGCTTTTTCTTGGCTCAATAAACGCCGAGAAGTTTCTAAGTTTTCGCTTTTTTCATTGGATTCTTCTATTTTTAACTCCGATTTTAAACTGAATATTTGCATTCGTAGACTTGTCATAAGTGAAACGAGCTCGCGATCTGGCAATTCAATCCGATTTAATTCCTCCAAAATCCATTTCAAAGCCTTACTTAACTCGTCCAGTCTTTGTTTTTTTGACTTTGTTTTTCCTTCGTCTTGTAACTTTCCAAGCAATTCCTTGGCGTATTCCAACGCGCCGTGAGTGCTATAACCAGAAACTTTTTGAGACAAAAGTTTTGGACTGGAAGCCAAAGAATATCGGCGAGTGGGTTGTTTAATTTGTGTGCTAGTTTTGAAATCTTCTTCCTGTTTGTTGTCCAAATCCTTTTCAACAGGTGACAAACGCATGGACGAATTTCTGCTGTCATCACTATCTGCTTCATTGCATGTTGGAGCAAGCACGGTGATTGCGTGCCCTTTAGCCTTTGGTGATAATTCATCTTGCGAGCTATCTGAAGAATTGTGAGAGCTAGAGCTCAAACTAGAGACTATACTACTAGTTTCGCTGATTTCGTTGCTTTCTACATCACTTTCCAAATGTTCTGACTGTTTGCTGAACTTGGTTTGCAATCCCGTTCTATTACTCTCCAAAGGGGTCTGATAAGTTTTTGCCCGAGCGACCATGTTATTCCAGTTGATATCATAACATTGCCACGATTTCCGCCGTTCTCGGTGTAAATTATTTCTGAAATAATTGCTGTTTTCATTTTCATCAATACTTTGTGTTTCCGAAGTTTTATCTAACCCGTTCGGGTCTGAAGATCTAGATTCCCCTCGTAACAATGCCCCGGCGGATCTTGTTCTTGCACGATTGGAAATTTCAGAATTTGAGGACAAAAGACATTCTACTGAAGCACGACGAAGCCTCTGTGGGGAGTTTAATACTTGACTATGTTCAAAATTTTTCGGACTTGGTTGGTGGTAATTGAGGTCCCCGGAGTTCAAGCCTTGCTCCTCTGTTATAATTACGTCAGATCGGATTTTTCTTGACAAGAAGCGCGCCTCAGATTCGTGCAGCCGCAGTGCACCATCCGATTTTCGACGTACATAAACTTGTTCATTTGCTGACATAACTCCCTTGCCAGCGTCCCAGCCATCACGTAAAGTTCCGTTGCTGTTATTTTTCTGCGGATTTCCGTTGAAGCGCGATGTTTCCATTTCTCGTTCTGTGAGTTCTCCTTCGGAGTCCTGTACCTCCCTTATGGCTTTAATGTTACTGAGTGATGCAAATTTCTGTTGAAGAAACCTAGTGTGTAATCCTCGACAATAGCTAGTGATGACCTCGCCATTGTGTTGAGATATTGGCACTTCAAAGTTGCTGTGAGAAGAATTATTGCTATTGTTCGTGAAAGAAGGCACAACTCGTGTAGATTCTCTCACTCTGTTTTTGTTTTGGGGCTGGCATTCTCTTTCACTCTCCCATTGTTTGTACATTTTATCCGCCTCAATTGCTGGTGACTCAGCGTCTGTAATTATAAAACATGCAGGCTTATAACTAATGTTTTCAACAGAAGCTAATGAACAGATCATTTTCAAAGACTGTGTTTCTCCACTGCGGCTTTCGTGTCTGTGTCAGTAAACACAGATTTACATAACTTTTTTCGTATGCGTTTTTCTAATTCTTTTCATTGCGCAAACGTCTGTCATCTGCATATAAGTGCTCATCTTTCAGCTCACTTACGCCATACTCGGCACAAGGAGAAATTAACGCACGCACAAAGGCTAATATTTCGCTTGGTAATGACTAACAATCTTTCAATGCCCGTAAGACAGCCATTAAGAGATTTGCAACCATTACGTTTGGTATGGCGTGTTTTTGGATTGCCTGATCTTTTGTTCAGGAAACGATTAAGGCTTTTGCTAAAAAAATATCATAAGTGATGTCTATCAAATCTGAAATATTATTCAATGTTTTTAGATGCATCGCCGACACAGCTAATCTCTGATTGCGGTATGTTATGTAACGCCATTAAATTGAAAGGAATTTAATAAAATGCCACAAAGCAACATGGATTTGTTTTATTGAAACATGTTCTCCTGGTTTAAGTTTCATGTAAATTTAACTTAGCCAACGTATACAACTAAATTACAGTTAGAAAAGGTGGCAGATTTTACAGTTGTGGTAGAAACACAGGTTAGAGATCTTTGAACCTGGCAGTAACGGTCAAACATTTTCGGTTGAAAGATAAACGCTTCATTTCACTTATTTCGCCCACACAAAATCTTTTTATGATAATAACAAAAGATAAAATTACTTTCACTTTTCACCTACACTCAAATTACCCTTTGAATGAAAGATTGACGTCACCATAGCGCCATAGGAAAACTATAGAACAGGAGATAACGTGCGAAACCTTCCTTTGTTTGAACCAAGAAGAGGCAATTTCAGAAGAACAAAAACGCATGAAGGTCTTCAACAAACAAGAGAAAAGATAAAATCGCAAGATTCACTCTTTCTGAATAAAGTTTTTGAAAGTTCAAAGAACTAGTCTTTACCGCAGGCCAACTACCATAAATAGAAATTGAATTCCTCGTCGGTAACTTTCAATCTTTACAAGCTCCAAAAATAAATTTTGTCTCATAACGAAATTTTCCTGTAATATTTTCCTGTTGCTAACTTTAACAATTATTCTAACTTAGAGTTAGATAGGGGGCGGCTTCTATATTTAAAAACTGAAAAGATAATTCACTACTATTAAATGATATAGGTTGTTACTTGTTTCGGTTTCAGCCACTAATAATAGTGTTCAATGCGAACATGAGCGACGTAAAACAGTTTCAAAAATAGAAATGATGGTTTGTACCAATTAGAACGATGGTGCAATAGATAATGAAACCAAAATAAGTCTCAGATGAACATTTGCCTCTTGTAATTGTATCAACTGAATTCACTCGTGGAAATTATACTATAAAATATTGCGGTAATGACAAAGATTTAGAAACTTTGCCTTTGGCTGTTGAAAAGATCGGTCCTCCACAAGTGACAAAGCTGGTCTCAACAAAATTTGTGTCCGCTGATTTCTATGGTCCACGAAGAATCATTTCATTATAAGAACTGCGATTTCATTATAATATAAAAATATATAACATTGTTTAATTTAAACCAAACTTCTTAGCTCTTCTAACAAGTATGTTGGGTAGCTTTACTCTAACCCCAGCTTTTGCAGGCCTTTTCTCCTTACATAACTCATGAAACACAAAAATTACGGCGGTAAAAAAAAAAATCTTCAAAATTCAGTATTTATTTAAAATCTATGGTACTTTGTTTGAAAGATTTCTCCTGAATATGTCATGATCATCTATTTGGTTTCACTTTTTTTAAAACGGATAGCCATATTATACTTCGAGTTAGTAACTTGGTTGTCCTTTAGCCTAAACAAACTACATTTGTTATTTATTAAGAGCAAAACTCAATTAGAACATTAAGACTAAAATCGCTTGAAAATTAATGAAATAAGAACGAACTGAGGCTGAAAAGAGAGTTTCACGGCATAGTTCTAACGAGCTATGAATTTTTGTTTCATACTTATTAAACCCAAGAAATCATGAGATACAAAACATATCTTCAGTTAGTATTCTTTATGTGTTCTGCTCAATGATCATCGTGACAACAAAAAATTGTATTAGTTGTTTGCGACACACTAAAAATACCTTTATTAGTGCACTATAATTTATGCTCACAGCAAAAAAACAACTATAAAGAAATTTTGATCAGTTTTAAAACCTACCGAAAACACAGTCAATAAGAACAAAATAAGAACAATTTAACGCTGAAATTGCTAAAAAATAAGAACATGCACGGTTAAGCCTGAGCATTTTTAACTGGATCTTAAAAAAAGTGAAGATCGAAGTTATGCTAACTCTCGTGACAGAACGCATGAAATAAAAAGATTGGTTTATTGTTTACAAAATTCGGGGATTCTTAAGATCTAAAGTAATCATTTTCTAAATTTGTCTTTTAAAGTGGAGCATGTTTCTAGAAACGGCATGTCCAGGCATGCATGAAGGATTGAGAGTATGTCGCTAACAATTAGAGGAGGACACATCTTTAACGAATGCTTCATGCATGCCATCAACAGCGCATGAAACTTCTAGACCTCGTGTTGAATAAACAGAGAATAATGAGTAGGCGGAGTTCAAATTAACAGCTTCACGAGTAAGCGAAGCGAAACGAGTTAGATATTGAATTTGAACACAAGTAAATACATTTTATATCTCCGCCTCCGCGATTATGTATTATTCTGTTTATTATATAAATCGCAGTGTCATTTGAGTCTTTTTTCTATGGAGAATGCCTTTCTCCACGTGTGTGACTTTACTGTCTTTCACGAAGAATGACTTTGCATCTCGAAACTTTATTTCAGTCCTTTTTATAGTTGTTTAGTTTTTCCACTTCAATAAACCTGTCTGCATCGTTATTTGATACAAATCTATCAGTCGTTGTGAATTACCAAATTATCAGAATAATTTCAATTACCCAAGCAAAGATAAAATTATATCAAAGGGAAGTCACGCATATCGATTTGTTCCACTAATTCCCCACCCACCTACCCACCCAAACCCCTAAGAAACCTCGATGTCGTGCAGAGAAACGTCACGGGCAAGAACCTCCCCACATCCGCCCCCACCCCCAAACGTTGGTCTGACGTTTCACGTGAAACAAACCGATAAAAGTGACTTCCCTAATGCAAAGCGTCTGCACAATTAACTATTTTTTTTATTCATGTCACAAGATTTTGTGTGTGTTCATGTTTCTTGGGATTTTCGGTTTCGCAGATCTGGCCATTTTTAGATCGGGTTTTCGGATTCGTGTTTTTGCTGCGGATTGCGGTTTTTCCGTCTTTTAGCATTTTAGATTTTTGGGTTTTGGCAAAAATAATAATGGTTTTCATAATTTGGTAAAAGCCAGTTCACACTAGAAACGCAAACGTAATGCGAGGACATCCAGCTAGGAACGTAAGTAACGCAGCTAAGTAACGCAAGAAATATGCACCAGCGCAGTTATGTCTGTCCGCTATTTTGAAAAAAAAAATTAAACATAACTGCGCGTGCGTATATCATTTTTGCGTTGCTTTTGTTCTCAGTCTGACTGTCCTTAGATCAGCGTCCATAGTGTAAGCCGGCCGGTTTTAACCCCTGGGCTCCGCACGTGGGCCGAGATTTGTCGATCTCAAAATTAATCTGACTCCAAGGGTTTTTTCTCCGGGTGCTCTGGTTTTTCTCCCTCAGCAAAATTCGACTCTCAGCCGATTACATCTGGCTTTGGTGCTGTGCTCCCGAGTTTATGTATGGATCGCGTTCTGGGGCCCAGTGCCTAGACGGCATCTCCTTGCGTCCTTGGCAATTCAACCTCTGGCTGCAAGAAAGGCGATTAGCAAGCCCCCCCCCCCCCCCCTCCCCTCCCATCTCTTCATTTATCAT
>JAOCNB020129191.1:0-10748 GCA_026546465.2 Palythoa caribaeorum | reverse complement strand
TTTGGTTTTCCTGATATGCAAATTAGCATAGCTATGACGTCAAGTTGTGTTCAGAGTTTTGGCAGAAATGCAAATAGTAAAGTTTGGTGCCACGGAAACAAAAACACCAAAATAAGAATGTTTACCTTAGGCTGCATGCTATTACTTCATCAAGTTTGACTGATATTTACCCGAAAATGCGTGAGATTAATAAAGCTCTGAACACAACTTGACGTCATAACTATGCTAATTTACATATCAGGAAAACCAAAATATCTTTGGAAGGAATTACGCAATTAAAAAGCCAAAAACGCCATTTTTACTCATTTTAGAATAGGCATGTTTTAGTCTAATAAAATTTTTCCTTTCATAGGCACATTAATCACATCAAAAAGTAGGAAAACTAATTGATTGTCTCAACAATCTGGAAACAATACTTGATTACAACAACAACCAGGAAAAGTACTTCATTGTTTCAACAACCAGGATAAATACCTCATACGTTTAAACCCAATGTACATCCCTGAATAACAGAATAACCACAAGGGTATCATATACCTGAAGAAGAGGAGGCAAATCTTCATCGACTTGAGCTTCTGCTTCCTCCTCCTGGTAAATGGTAGTAACCACTCAATGTCAATTCCGTCAAAACGTGATTCAACAAGTTAGAATAACATCTGACTTAACAAGATAATCTTAGATAGATGTCAAGTAAATGGGGGATCAAAATAAATCGGGAGTAAATAAGAAATGTTCGTGTTCACACAAGCTTCTTTTTCTCAGAAGAAAAAACTTGAGTCTCTAACGGGTCACTGAACTTGGTTGTTCCAGATGGAACATCGGGTATATGCCCTGATAACTGCTAGGCTCAATATATCCATATGTTGATATAAATTAGTAGTTGTATAATTCTTTATCTTGGAAATAACTAGAGAAGAATGTTCGAGCCTAGCAGTTAGTAGGGCATATACCCGATGTTCCATCTATAAGAAGCAAATTAAGTGACCCGTTCCCTACGCAAGTTTCTGTAGCTCAGTGGGTAGAGCGTCTAACCGGTAATCAGAGGGTCTTAAGTTCGATTCTAGTTAGGGAGTCAGACTTTTTTTTTCTGAGAAAAAGAAGGTTGTGTCAACACGAACATTTCTTCTCTAGTTATTTCCAAGCCGAAGATTTATACAAACGGGGGAGCAGGAAACTTGTAAAACATCATAAACGGAGTTTTCAAATAAACGGGAACTGGATGGAAATTTTGATAAATGACATTAAATTTTAAACGAAGGAACATGATTTACTGTACTCTTCAAGATGATGTTCTCTAAATGTTGTCTGCCTTTCTTAAACTGTATGAAACGCAAAACTAGAATATGCGCTACTTTAAATCTTAACCAGACAAAGAAGAACAAATGTGAATCGAACTCATTATATCTTTCGAATTATAAACCACTTGATGATTGAACGTTACGAGGTCATCTTTGAATTTGAAAAATTAATAAACAGAGGGGAAGGGGAGGGGGACCTATTAAGCTTTGAGTCGTTTACTTGCCGCATAACAGCAACAAGTTAAGTTATGCATTACATGCACACACTAAACTGCTCCCAAAGTAATTTCTCGTTTAACGTAAAACATGATTTACAAAAGCTTCTGTTTGTGTTTCTGGTTTATCTTACTTTTGCCTTGATGGTACTTGGTGCTAACAACTGTTGCAGGTCCCGAGCATTGTACTCAGCAGTCCCGGGTCTGAAAGGGCAAATTGGACTCAGTTTAAGAACTGATTCATAATCACGGCTGTTTGATTAATGAAACCGATTTCAGAGATTGCTATACATTGAAACAAAGACAGCACTAAGTTGTGGAGACAAGCGTGGCCTAGTGGTCAGGGCACCAGACTCGAATGCGGTTGACCCGGGTTCAAGTCCCGCTCTGACCACTGTTTGAATTTGTCTTCGGGTAAATCCGAGAATCAGGTCCACCACGATTTGCAAATAGCGAATAAACAGGAGCCACTGTTAGGATTCTTAACTGTGCAGCGTAGTGTGGTGTAGTGTAGTGTTGTGTAGTGCAGTGTAGTGTAGTGTAATGTAGTGTAGTGTGGTGTGGTGTGGTGTGGTGTAGTGTGTGTTATGTTGTAAATAGCCAACTGGTCTGCCTCCTACCAGTTTTAATTATTGGTGTGTTGTGTTTCTTTCTGTTGCCAAGATATTAAACAGGAGAAAGTGGCTGAAAAGAACGCGTAACCAATCAACGTTTAATAACATCTCTCATTTCTGATGAAGGCTACCACCAGTGTAGCGGAAACACTGATGTTTAAAGTTTTAACTCTTATAACGTGTAAACCGTAAAGTTTATTTTAGTTAAGTTTTATCTTATTTATTTATTTTTATTTTTTTTATGTAACGAAACGACTTACTTGGGTTCCATCTTCCGCACGGCAGTTTTAAAATTGTTTAACTCTTTATCTTCCAGACAATGACCAACACTATATTTCCTGCGTAGAACTTCACCTAATGGGCAAAATTAAAATCTTTTTTAACTAGCATGCATACACGTATTGTCGAACACACGATCGCAAAGCTGTGTACATCTAGATCAAATATTATTGTTTCAGGACTACATAAACATTTTTAAGAACTAAATCTCAACACGCTATTCCAAATTAGTCATATCATTTTTTCAGTGATAGATGTTTTTATTAATGTTCTATGGGGAAAGAAGGAAAAACGGTACCATGCAAATCTGGTAGAACGGATTTCCTTTGATACAAAGATTTACAAAACAATGAGCCATGAAGCAACGCGCATTTGAGTGATGTTATCGCCGTTTTATGAAAGATGACATCATAACTAAAGAAAACCTTATTTCTGTGTAGTTATTGTCTATCAGGATTAAAACAGCCTAGTTTGTATTTCTAGGAAATAATAAAATCATGATATGACGAAGAAGTTCGTTTTCGTCCCACGCTTTTGTCGTGTTTATCTACGTCATCAGTAGCGCTTTACATCTTATTGTTTAAAAACACAAATGATACTGTTTTATAAACTTTGTCAAGTATATGACCTACAGGTGGCCTTGTACGTGAGCGATTGAAAGATAACAGAGATACTGTACTCCACTGGTGTCGCAATGGACCTTTGTCACGCTCCCGCCATCTTGGATTGAAAACGAGGCTGGACAAGCATAAGAGAGAAAAGATGGCGTCATGTGGAAATACCGACACTTCTTGGTCGACATTGTCGAAGTGTCAACCAAAACGTTAGTTTGGATTATGCTGAAAAATGGGAAAACGGGGCAACTAAAGTTGTGCAAAAGGTTGCCCACCCAGCCTTGTTAGCTAAAGCGTGACTAAGGTCTATAGCAAAGAAACAACAATCACAATAGGCCATTTCACAGTTCCTGAAAGGTAGCCAAGCCTCTACATGAAATCGAGGCGAAGGTTGACCTGGCACAGTTAGAGAAATGGAAAAAAAATTATCATAAGAAAGAAACTTATTTGCATGTACAGATTGTTTCCACTTCTCTAACAGGTCAACCTTCACCTCGGTTTCAGGAACTGTGAAATGGTCTATTCAAAACGTTCAGAATCAATCGGATAATTTCTACCTAATTCTAACACGTATTGTTGCTTAGTGTCCTTTTCTCACCTTCATCTACAGTGAGACCTAGCTCTTCAAGGAGGGTCTCTCTAATATCCATAGCTGGCTCTGATTTGCATTTCTGAAAATATAACGGAGTTATCAATCACTGACATAGTCATTATAAAATGACCTTATGGAACGTTTGAAATATAAAAACAGAACTTAACGAAAAGCAACTAGAAGAAACAGCAAAAGCCCTAGCATCCATGATGGTGTCAAATTGTCAAAAAGCACGCTTATTTACTCGTCTTTTTGATAACAAGAATATAAACTTTGGTCATCATCATTTAATTACCTTCATTGTTATTACCATCATCATCACCATGATCATGAACAACATTGTGATGATCATCATCAAAGGCGTCAAGGTATAATCATCTTCACCCTGATAACTATCCTGTCATAAAATGTTATCTTTCCCTAACTGACCGGAAAAAGCAAATGCGACCACGAATTCCACTGTTGGAATCCATCGGGGTGGTATTCACAAGCCACGGACCATTGTTATGTATCGCTAACGCGTGTTCCAAATTCACCTCCTCAGCCCCAGGACATAAAGTTACCCAACACAATATTAAAATCGAAGTTAACATTACCTCACGTAAATAGTGGGGCTCCTTTGTTTCTCTGCATCATAGAAAAACATTCTTTAATTAGTGCAACAAGAAACATAAACTTTAGATGATACAAATCAATTTTGTCACTCCATTCTGTAAATACTACAAAAAGGAAGTATTAGCCAGCGAATCAGGCATTTGCTTTGTTTTTCGTCTGATATAGAACCCAACCTTCCAATGCGGTCAATCACTTCCCTTGATCGCATCGAAACAAAGCGTACTGCCTGCTTCGCAGGCTAAGGAAATATGGATGTAAAAATCAATACAAATATTTTTTTCTCGCTATACAGTAAGGAAGGAACAGGATTTTTCAAGGCTTTTTAAGTGTCAGCAATAGAATTTGTTTGAAATCCGTCCTCTCAGAGGAGAGTTTAAAAATATTTCCATACACTTAGCTATATGGTTTAGTTCTAAAGAACTGCAACGTTTACATCACAGGATGCCACAACAAAAAAAAGAAATATGAAAATTTTAGTTTTCACTAGAACCAATCAAAAGAAGGATAAAGCTTACCCCACCAATCACAAACCCTGTTTAATTCTGTGTCATGTACACAAAGTAAAAGCCGATTTTCTTAAATATGTATAAAACAAAAACCTCCCGTAAATTTAAAAGTCCTTACTAAGCCGACCTTACCCTGTTAGACGAACATCATCCGAGCTCTTGATAGATTCTTCATCCGCAGCTGTAAGTTTAACAAGAATAACTAATGGAACGCATCTTGCGTTATTGATATTAAATATGCCCCACTATAGACGTTGAAATTCACTGATTGGTGTACTTTTCATATACTTCACAAGACGGAACCATTAAATGATTGTCATTACACTACTTAGCAAGATTCGTTATTTTTCTTAAGGCCATTAACAAGCAAGGACTTTCGATTCAACCATAAATCTGAATCCTTTTTCAGCCTTGGAACAAAACTATTGAACAGTATTCCTTCAGTAGGAAATATGGATCACAGTCCTTATTTACCAACTGTCCTTATTTACTAATTATTCATAAACTGAACTCTCTACTTTGTATATAGTTTCCTTTGTTTAATTTTTTTGACTTTAAGAACATAACATTGTTCACTTAATATTCGCGAACTAAACTTTTCATTTTTAATTTGATAACGATGTTTGTTTGGTCACTGACATCATTGAATCGAATCAGTTTTTCAGTGAGTAAATGTATTTTTAAAGTCGTTTGATCAACATTATTCCTTCAAATATGCCACAGTATTCTTTCAGTTGGAAATATGGAGCAGTATTCCTTCATGCAGTCGGAATCATGGAACAGTATTCCTTCATGCAGTAGGAATCATGGAACAGTATTCCTACATGCAGTAGGAATCATGGAACAGTATTCCCTCAGTTTGCCTAAAACCTCTTTTAAAAGTGCCTATACAAAAGACTTTCTCTGAGATATTACGGGAACTGGATGATTATTTTGGCATCAAAGAGAATATTTTACATTTTCATTATAGTTAAAGTTTTTCTTAGAATATTATAACTATACAGTATTACTCCTGCAGTACCTAAGTCTTCTCTCATTGTCTCCTCCTTACTAAATCGAATCTTTTATGTATTTTAGTGAATCCAGCATAATATACGGTTAACTGTTTTAAAATTATTTTCCCTTTCTTCTCAGTATCCACCCGGATTAACGCTTGCTACTTGCGGGTAGTGTAATATCCCGAAAGGAAGAGTGTACATAAGATAAAGTTATTTGTTGTTGTTGTTTTGACTCGACTCATGTAAGCTTCAGCATTCAAAAATAATTAAAACAAAGCAGCACTGTAATCTTCTTTGTAGTTTGCTAAGCTTCACAAGAGTCCACTGTAACATCTTTAATGAAACTGAAAGGGTAAATAAAGAATCAGCTTAAAAGGAACTCAAAGATATACAAATACTTAACCAAAATAATTACAATAACATTAATATTCCTTCTCATTCCAGTTCACATGGAAATTACTACAACTGAATCTTATATTATTCATATATCCGTATTTTAAACGTAAATTGGATTTACATGTAAGATTATTTTCTGAGTATGAATTTTTGATACAAAATATTTTTGTTACTGTACCTGGCTCCTCTTTTTTCCTCAATATTAAATCAGGGGGTAATATCGTTAACCTGTGGCTTTGTACTATGTCAGGCATTTGGGCTTGCATCTACAGAACACAAAAACAATGTTCATCCAACAATCTAAAAGCAATGGCACCACAACACAAGAATTTTGTAAAATCGCTGTGCCGGGTTAGGGTTAGGGCTTGCATCGTGGCTTCTAAGTTTAACAATTAATGATACTTTTTTAGGGCAAACATATTCCACTAAGCCGAAAGAATCAGTGTCACCAAGAAACAAATCCATGTATATGTGCACTGTTGAATAACCTTGTGGATGTTACAGCTTTTGTGGACAGTTATACCGGTTGTAGTTTCAAGGCTTTCGCATGAATTAAACCATGATAAGTTCAAGCTTTACGCTTTGCACGCGGAATTATATGAAACAAATTATGTTTGAAACCACTCTATTAATTAAAAGCTATAAATAATGTCTAAAAATTCTTGAATATTGATTTAGAAAGGTTTTGACGACGACGCTAAATTTTCGAACACCTCCTGTGTCCTTCATTAGATCTAGACTAAGAGCGAATGTAATATCATTTAAAATGCACGTTAATTCTTGGTTGCGGTCTCCAAGGAGCTCAGTCGTGGTCTCTTGGCAACTGGAATTTGTATGTATTTATTAACTGTAACACTGTCGCGTTTAGATTGCAGAGCTTCTAAGAATAGCCTTTTGTGATAGTTTGCAACGTGCTATATATAATAATTCATATCAAAAGACTCACATCATTAATTTCGTTTTCCATAAATCTTTGGTGTTTTTCTTCTCTTGTTTTATACGTTTTTTCCTTCCTTTGTTCCTCAATTCTGACCTGTATGGGAAGCAAAACATATCGAAGAGTTGGCGAAAGACTGCTCAACATAATCAAGCCGAGGGTGGAGTACGCTAAACTGGAAATAGCCTTTGGATTTTCTTAATCCTTTCAGCCCCAAGCAATTTATCGACATCTAACTTCTCGTTACATATTAGTAGTAGTATAAATCTTCAGCTAGGAAATAACTATAAAGAAGAAATGTTTGTGTTGACACAAGCTTCTTATTCTCAGAGGAAAAAACTTCTGAGTCCCTAACGGGAATCGAACCCATGACCCTCTGATTACCGGTCAGACGCTCTACCTACTGAGCTACAGGAACTCACGTAGGGAACGGGTCACTTAACTTGGTTCTTATAGATGGAACATTGGGTATATATCCTGCTAACTGCTAGGCTCAATATATCCATACGTTGATAAATTAGTAGTTGTATAAATCTTCAGCTTGGAATTATAGAACTATAGAAAAAAATTATGTTTGTGTTGACACAAGCTTCTTTTTCTCAGAAAAAAAGACTTCTGAGTCCCTAACGGGAATCGAACCTATGACCCTCTGATTACCGGTCAGACGCTCTACCTACTGAGCTACAGGAACTCACCTTACATAATTCAAACAAAATAATACAACTGGTCGTGAGAAATAAGGAACTAATCAAGTGGAATAAGCCGTGTGAAAGTTTAGAAGCTAAATTCTCCCAACCTTCTAATATAAAAGTAACAACAACAACAAGTACTTTATTTCACCTTTTGTGTGTTACATTATATTAAATACAGTTTTATAGATAAGTGAAGGTGCTGGTTACCTGGAATAACCTAATGGGGCTAATCGAGCCAGGTAACCAGAAAATCGGTATGGAGCTCCGTTGGGAGAATTTACCAACCCGTCATTTGTCGTGTTTGGGGCTTAAAAGGTTAAAGTGGTCGTTTGAGCTGAAGGGCTATTTTGTTTGCATCAAAAAAAAAGATTTTGTTTTGAGTCTGAAAAAAATTATAAAAAGAAATTTGTTCTGAGTTTCTAATCCTAACTAAATGCAAAAATTTAAAAATTACGCAAAAACGAGAACACATATCCAGAAAAATTAAATGGACGTTTTGAAGCACGCGTAATTATAAAACCAAGCTATTTATTTTGCAAAAATTAAACTCGAAAAAAAATGATAAGAAAAAGTGTTTAAAAAAAAGAAGAGATTTAAATTGCCTCGATACTTTAAACGAACTGTTCCCTCGACCGAAAGACCATTTCAGCAAAGAACTAAGAAGGAACATTATCTACGAATACAAATGTAACGATTGTGATTTTATATATGTTATGGTGAGATGGGCAGAACGCTAAAAACGAAAAATGTAGAACACAGAGATGCGGAAAAAACATTTGACCGGAAGTCCAAGGCAGCAGTTCATGCGAACAGAACGACTACACTTTCAATTTCAATTGCACAAAAATACTGCTTTATAATGACGCATGTCATGAATACATTTTTATTCTAACTGATGAAGAAAGTAGGTTCTTCCAAAAGTCTTTTTTGAAACATTTTAAGTCAGTGTCAAACCAACTTTTAGGTTTTATTACGTCAATGTGTTGCTTGGCAAAATCATACAAGAAAGCAACACCTACCGTGAAGGGTTTGTAATTCTTGACGCGCCCTGATCCGATCACACGTCTAAAAGAAAAACTGCTGGACACAGTACTGGTATCACAGGGATGTTTGATCTCATTGGCCAGAGTTCTCCTGATACTGAGCACGTTTAGACTGAAAGGCGCAATATTGTACACATATTAGGCAACAGAAAAACAAGAGAACTGAAAAAATAAACACTTTATGTATCATTAGGATTTGAACTGAGATCTGGCAGCCATGACTTTAATTTTACCAGCTGAGATAAAAGGTGACATTTCTACCTGTATTTCAAACTCAGTGGCAAGAAAAGCCCATGAGGTTGACCTACTCCTAACAGATATGGCTACAAATCTCAGTTGGTAAAGTGTTTGTATTACAGTGCAGTGCTCTACCAACTTAACAATGAAAGTGCATCTGCAGCTTTTTCTGCCTGCAAAAGAAACGATCTGAATATGATTGGTTATAGAAAACCAAGAATGTTTCTATAAGATAAAAGTTTTTGAAAAATAAATTGGAATAAACGTTTTTCCTTCCCCAATGTCAGTTTTCGGAAATGTGAAAAAAGAAACCTTTCCGTAATGGTGCATTTGGAACGTTATAAAACATTTCCAAGGAGTTTAATAGCTTGAGGCATTCTTGTACCCAAGTAGCAAACGATAATAAAACTCTTGTGAAGCCAATTTAGTTGTTAAAGTCTTATAATGAAAAATTTGTACGTTTTCTTCAGCGATTGTAAGTGCGATAGTTCTTTAGTGTGATGAATACTTAGTACAAGTCGTGTGCTGAGTATAGTTCCATTTACCATTTGTTTGCTTCCAATGCAAGCTGAGTTCTTAGGCGACTGACGTTAGCAGGTCCACTAAACACGCCACGTTCATTCAGTTCTGCAAAGAATGAGAGTTGTTTTAACTGGTCATAAAATAATTTAATTAAATTAGAAATACCTTCTCTATACGATTGTACCTTGTCTAAGATTCGTTGTTCATAAAAAGTATTGATATTTAAAAATTTCTCAATTTGTTATGTCAACTATATAAACAAATAAAAACAATAACAATAACAATTAAAATGATTAAATTATAAAAATAATAATGAAAATGAAAATAAAAATAATTAATATTAATATTAATTGTTATATTAATTATTATAATTAATATCAACATCAATATTAATATTAGTTATTAATTATTAATAATAGCTTAAACAAAAGTCTACTTTTAAATATACAGAATCTATAAAAAAAAATTATAAACACAGTGAAAACTAAATTTATACTTGGAATAAAATGATAGAAACGTAAAATAACGAACTTATATCTTCTGGATTAACAGCGGGAGTATTAAGGTGTTAGTTATAACATTTGCTCGGTAAATTTTAAATATTTGGAGATATGAATATTCTCTTGGTGTATTTCAATCAATTTGGCAATGGCGCCACTGTCAAAGGCGCTGCATCGAAGATTTATATATGTAACCATGAGCGACCAAAATTAGGTTCTATTCATGCTGATTCAACAAAGATATCGTTGTCGAAAAAACCGCAAACTACTATGTTGCACAACAGCAACAACAATAATCTTTATTGATACGACACGAAATAAGGCAGGCAGTGATATAATTTATCATAAATCAAATGAATTAAAAGAGGTTAACATTGGAGATTTTACAGTGATATTTATAAACATCATTTAAGATAACTTCATCATATACGTGTATATATACACATACATAGCAAAATAAAAGCTTACGCAGTTAAAAGTGCTCAATGCAGGGCAGAGCGGTTATTATACATTTAAGAAATAGAAAACATGTACCGTGCTTCTATCGAGTTATACAAACACGAGTGGAAGTTTGGGAGAAGGAGAAATGCTGTGGGAACACGAGCCGCAGACAAGTGTTTCCACAGCTTTTTCGAGTTCTCCCAAACTTTCACGAGTGTTTGTATAACTCGATAGAAGCACGGAGTACAT
>JAOCNB020129163.1:0-10749 GCA_026546465.2 Palythoa caribaeorum | reverse complement strand
GCAATCTTGTCCCGGGGGTGGGGAATTTGATAATAAAAATTTCAAAAGTTCAAATGCCCGGGGGGTTGCCCGGGGGGTGGATGTTTAAGCTTCGATTTGATCGATACATAAACTTTATTGATTTTTAAATTATTTTTTCAAAGCACAACACCCTTTTGGTTTTCTATTCTGCCTGAGCCACATGCAGTCATTGACTGCCTATTTTTTTTTTTTTGCAGTAGGCAAAAATGAGGGTCGGTCGGATCCGTGCCCCAACACATTAAACTGGTCTGGCCTTTCACTCACAAACAAATTCCCGTAGACAAAACGTTTCTTAGCGCGGTACGGAAAAAAGCCTGGTGTAACCACAGCTTATATATAAACCGTTTTAGATCATTTAGAAATTCATGTTTGTTTTTATTCCATCTTCGCATTTAGTAGTTGATTTACGTTTGAACAAAATTCGATGTTTTTATTAATATGTCAATCAATTTGTTCTCTTGCAAATAATTAACACTTATTCTATTTCAATTTAGGTGGATAATGGCAGAATATCTAATGAGTACCGCACGAGTTTTTACTGGACTTCAAACGAGCTTAGAACTCGGAACTTAGTTTTCGCAATAAAACGACGGCTAAAACAAGTAAGAAATAAAAAAAACTACACAGTTTCCAAATTTAGTTTAGAGACATTGTTTACATTTTTGACTTTTGTAAGTCATTTTGTGATTGTTTTTATGCTCAGAATGTAAAAATATAGTTTTACTAGTCTTGAAAACGTTTAAGCTAAATTTTAATATTTACTTGGTGTTTTGAGGAACAGCATTTTTTGCCATTTTATTGATCGCCTTGGTTTTGAACGGTTGCGGAACCTTACGTTCGCCATTTTGTTTTGACGGCATTATCTACTTTTTCGGCAGGTAAATATTGCCTCACATCTATTATTCCTGAGCCAATCAAATCGCGCGTAGCCGAGGTCTTATTTAATAAAATATAAATATACGACAAAATATGTACACTGGAAAGCCATAGTACGCTTTTCTCTAACTTCCTGTTTATTCTATGTTATTTTTTCGTCAGGAGCAAGATTTTCTGTCCGTATTAACAAGACTTCGTAATAGAGAGGTGTTCACAAGGGGAGAAATGATTGTGTTTTATGCTCGTTGGCACTTAATGAGAGCTACAACTACAGTAGTCTTCTCTAAAGCTAAATCCATTTAAAAGCCTAAGTGGCCCATTGGAACCGGTGCTTATCTCCAGTTTCTGTAGTGTTACGCAGATGAGAGTCATTGACTCTCCCTGGAAGGGACACTAATTCATCGCAGGTTAGCCCTCAGCAGAAGCTGGTACTCATTTTACTGACCTCGGGAGAATGGAAAGCTGAGTCAACTTTGGCGGAAAGGAAGGTCACACAAATGTTCAACACTCGGCTGAGCCGGAGCAGAGATCTTAACACTGCGCCAACTACACCGCCCTCAATTATCTCTAGGGTTCTTGAAAAACCTTGCTTGCTAGCGCGACACTTGTCATGGTAAATACTTTTGTTCTTTTTGATGTATCCATGGAAATTTACTGCCTAGTGACGAAATGTATCCATGGAAATGGCGGTCACACACGGTGGAACAGTTTAGCGCGAAACATTCTTTTTACTGTGGTAAACTGGTTATGTGTGCCCTCAACGTATACTGAATAATAAATTTACAAGATTTTGCTTTTCAGTTCATACGGCAGCGTGGTTGGCGCAAAGGTAAGATTTCTGCCTTCTAACCACAAGGTCCTGGGTTCAACCCCCGGCTCAGCCGAGTGTTGAGCATTTGTGTGACTTACTTTTCCACCAAAGCTGACTCAGCTCTCCATCCTTCCGAAGTCGGTAAAATGAGTACCAGCTTCTGTTTTTGCTAAGCTGCGATGGATTAGTGTCCCGTCCAGGGGGAGTCAATGACTCTCACCTACTTAACACTACGAAAACCGCAGATAAGCATCGGCTCCAGTGGGCCGCTTTAATAGGCTCGTGAATGGATTTAGCTTCTCTCTTTCCAGTTTATCTCACCTTCTCGATGTCGGTGCCAAAGTATTGGCTTCCATAATACACTGATATTTCTGGACAAATCGACAAGAGTTCCTTTAATGCCTAAGGGAAAAGCAATATAGTCTTTTAGTATCTTGCAAAAATGTCAATAGCCGTGTCCACAATAATGCGTTTTCAAAAACCTCCACTTTCACTTTCTCGAAAACGTATAAAAAGATTTGCATCCAAACCATCCCTATTAAGCATTTTCGACCATCCCCACCGGACCACGAAGCATTCGTTTTCGTCACCAGGCTCTGCTCCAGCCTATTTTCAAAGTGAGAAGTGACGTAAACGTCTTCGTAAACCTTCGTTTTTGCCCGTCCACACTCAAACACTACACCTCTGTTTTCAAAAACCTTCACTTTGGAAAGCGTTTTAGTAAACCTTCGTTTTTGCCCGTCCACACTCAAACATTACACCTCTGTTTTCAAAAACCTTCACTTTGGAAAGCGTTTTAGTAAACCTTCGTTTTTGCCCGTCCACACTACAACACTACACCTCTGTTTTCAAAAACCTTCACTTTGGAAAGCGTTTTCACATACACCTTCGTTTTCGATCGTATCAATGTGGACGGAAGGCAAAATGGAATAATAAAGTACAAATGAAAACGCAAACGCATTGTTGTGGACACGGACTAACACAAGGCCAGACAGAAAAAACAGAGTGATCAAACCATGTCGATATAATCATTGTTGCCACACAAACATGAATTCAAAATAGACCAATTTTGCATTCTAAGTTGCCGCTGACTTCCTATGACAACGGATTCATTTGTACAGCCTTAGCCTCAACATGAAGTTAAATTTTTTTAAATGCCAATGTAGTTTTACACTATTTACAATTGTGGTTATTGTTGGAGGTGTGACTTCTCGATCTCTCTCTCACTAGCACTTTTGAATATTTAAAACCAAAACGAGGCAAAGGCTAAACTAATTGAATCTGTTGTCACTGTAGTCAGCGGCAGCTGAGAATGCGAAACTGGTCTACTCCCAAATTTTCAGGGCTAGTACAATATTGTTAAAATGAAGTTCCAGAAATTTTCCAGGACTTTCCCGGACCACACTATGCAAAAATCATGTACCCGTAGTTCAGGCTGGCCTGAAGCTAAACACAATGATTCCATGGTTTGCGTTTTTACTAATAATTTCTTCAGAATTGTTTGTTCAACTTTCCTATGAAAAATTATTATTATTATTATATAGGACTTCACAAATAGATTATACCATACTTAACGAAACGCTTATTCCAGTGCACGCCACAGTTTAACTGTCAAAACACTAACTTGTCTAATACCAAGTACCTCTACGTGGTGGCCAATGTGCGGCAGACACAGCAGCTTGATCGACAGGTCGCCTTGGAAAGATTTCCCTTGAAGTTCCGCCAGGACAATCTCGCATAGATTAGCAGTTGTGAATTCCGAACACAGCAAAGCCTGAAGTTAAAATAAATCCTTTGCTCACTTGTTTAACTTGCGAGATATAAACGTAGGTGGTAATAATGCAAATAACATATTACCGTATACCTTCAGGGGTGTTTTGCATCAAAACGATACAGTGCGTCTATTTTATACCGTAAACCCTAAACCTATATATCAAATTAAAGCTTATAGAGCGGGCTTTCCAACAATATGAAAAACTTTGAATTCAAATGAATCTTTAGATTTTTTACGTTCTCAAGAAACGAGAGACAAAAGCGCCTTTCAAAAGTTACAAGTCCAAGCGTTTATTGATATTTAATGATTTAATTAATCCGCCAGTTTTCAGACCAAAAGGGCTAAAAAACGTGTCTGCGTTTTTTCTTATTCAATTGCAGAGAAAAGTTACGGCGCTTTTTCTAAGTAGGGTTTAAAAAAAGTCTAGAGACCGTACAAAAGTTGCTCTAAAACAAAAAGTTTTTCGAAAAACAAAAAACGCAGACACGTTTTTGTTCTTCATATATTGAAGAAGCTACTGCGAAAATTTTTGGGAAAACGAACAAATTCCTTGTGCCTTGGAACTCTCGAAAGGCGAATTTGTCGCTCTTTTTTAAATAACGTAAAAAAATTAAAGATTAATTCTAATTCAAAATTGTTAGTATAGTTCGAAAGCCAGCTCCATAAGCTTTAATTTGATATATGGATTTAGGTATCTACGGTTTAAGACAGATGCACTGTATTGTTTTGACGCAAAACACCCCTGAAGGTATACTGTAACCTTAATTCGAAACAAATGCCAAAACTAAAGGTAAAAGTAAGAAATCTTATTTTACAAGGGTACACGTGACCGTAACCTTGGTAACTAAAAAATTGATGCCCCGGTGCCTCCCTCTGTTTTACGGGTATTTTCAGGAAGGTGCAGCTGCACGGTTCATAGCGAAGTTGAAACAGACTTTGGGATCACTGAAATCTCCAGCACAGAAGGCAGCGCACTTACCGGCTGTGTTGCGTCCTGCTCCTCGCAAAACCACATGCAAACGTTTGACCGGAATCCAACCTATACGAATTTGACAAACGGGCTAAAGAGTACAGTGTACAGTGTATGTTGTAATATTCTACTTTTTTATTGCTTTTTAATAATTGATCCGTTATTTTTCGCATACGTTTACTAAAAGACTACTCCAACCAAGGCCTGGTGACTTTTTGAACCCATACTGAGTTTAAAGTAAAGAGGATGGTTTTTAAATTGATCTTGGTACAATTTATAAATTTGGAGTAACTTTAATGCTTTTATTTTTAAAAGCGAAAACTTTCTGTTCATTCTTTTACTGGAATGGTTGGCTGTGATTTGATTATTTCGGAGTGTAAAATATGTTTGCGGTGGCTTTGGTTGGAATAGCTGCGCTGGCTGTAAGACCTACATTACAATTTTAAAAAAGGAAAACAAAATAAGGAAAACTTAGGATGTGAAATTCAAGCTTTATTTATTTAGCAAGAGTGTTGCGCGCGCACATTTAAAGGCTAATTCATCTTATTTTAAAAAACAAAAAACGGAGGCAATGCTTAAAGTCTATTAATTTATACCAATAGTGTAGATATAAAGATAGAAAATATTATATTTCTTAGTGAATAAAATTAAATTTATATATTGAAATAATTAAAGCAAATTGCAAATAAATAATAAAGGTTATGTGATTGTGTGTATGTTTTCAGGTGTTTGGGAAAACCTCTGGGTTTGGGAGGGGAAGGGGGGATGATTATTTACAAACTTTAATTTTCATATCACTTTCCGCGTGATGCAATGTTAAAAAATACCAGGTGCAGGAGTAAATCCAGTGTTACTACAAACCTACGCCTTGTCATGTAACGGTAATAATCTCTACGAGTTTTCTCGGGTATATTTTAATCTCTTGGATTGAATAATGACTTCTAGTTACACAAACAAAGTGAATCACTCGAGACCACACATGCGCACTCACTTGCACATGCGCGCTCGATACTTATCTCATTACAGTAACCAGCATTACAATTAGAATTGGCTAATTCACTCGATTTAAAACCCTGATCCCCATCCTGTGGTAATTTCTGAGAATTGTATCGAGATCATTTTCGAGCCTGTATAATTCATCAATTAATAGATTTGGATTAAAACATTTGGACCTCTCTGGTTTCTGGCTGACCACGAATGAATGATACTCAATAACCCATTGCTGCTCTTACTGTTGCTAACTAGTCCTGGTTGCTAAGTACTCAGACTCAGTCTATTGACCGACCAAGCTGGGCACGCCAAAGCAACAAAGGCGCCAACCTCTTCGAAAGAAAGAAAGAAAGAACTTTAAAGAACACAACAGGGTTGCCGAGGGACAACGTAAACGCCAGCTACACAAGTCTAAACCGACCTCCCTGCCACCTGCTCAAGGGGACCACCAGTGTCTAGATTGTGACAGGACGTTACACTCCAATATCGGACTATTAAGTCATATCCGTCACAAACACCGCACGTAACCAGACTATCTGTGATGTCCTTGGTCTTCGACTACGACAGACGAACAACATTTTCCTTTGGTATCTTTGGTCATGTTCTGTTATACCGTATTACAGCTAAAAGCTATTGATGAAAATTAAATGAATTAAACAGAATAAAGATATTATATATCTCTCTTTCCTTCTATTGAGGAACTTTAAAGAGCCCACACACTTCTCGCAAAGCCCGTAGGGTAGTGATCCCGGTGTTGTAGTCTGTTTTTTCATTAAGGGCACTTCTTATCGGCTGCCAGTCGCGCCTTAATATGTGAGGCACACAAGACCCTCAACTGTGAGACCCTGTATATACTTGTAAACAAGTTCTGAAAAGCCCCCAGGGGAGAACTTGAATATATCATATCGTATTATATCCTATCCTATCATATCAGCGATCCTATCCTATCCTAACCTAACCTATCCCATCCTATTCTATCATATCATATCATATGTGAAATGTTGTTAGCTTTTCTATGTGCAGCCTCATGTACACGGGGGGTGACAGCCCTAAGAAAAGAAAGAATGTTTCGGACATTTTACACCAAAATGTCGGCAATTACTAGAAAAAAATGGGAATCGGGAGATCAAGACAATTTTTCGGGAATTCGTCGAAAAAGTGCGGTAACCAACGGAAAAGAATAGCGCAGCGCAGTTATTGCATCATAATTCGGACAAACAAACCAGCTAAATAAAATCAAGTGGCGGCTGACGCAATATTTTCAACCAACTATATTATTTAAAATTTAACAATAAATTTGTTCCTTATAATTATAAAATCGCTAATTTTTCTATAGACTTTTTTGTCAAACATGCCTCTGTTTGTCCGAGTCACTTTGGGGTAAAATTTCTATTTTTAGTATTACTGCGCTGCGCTATTCCATAAAATGAATATTTTGCAATACTGCATGTCATTGCTGTGATGAAAAAGTGGACTAAACAATTTCCTGCCTAAAGAACAAGTGCTGATTTAATGCATTTAGATGGGGTGAAAACATAACTAAAATTCGGGAGTAGCGGAAAAAATTTCGGGAACGCTGTGAAAAAGTCGGGACGGTCACTTAACAAAAATGCTACTGCTCTTCTTAATTAGGGCTGAGAATTTTCTATTGTGTTTTAGGTGATATTGATCAAAATAGAGCAGCAATCATTCAATCCCTTCTTCGTTTCTAACTAGTAAAAAGCTTAGAATTGTTTCCAGCAGCACAAGGTTCAGTTCACAGTTTGACTAATGCGAAAATTCTTGCTGTTTTTACAACATAACAGTTGGGTGCACGAGACAAAACGAACAACAGTACGGGGCGGAACTTAGCAATATTCACTTGTCGCCCGCTGGCTGACAACACGGAAAAGAATTTTACTGAAATAGATACAAAGAAAACAAAATAAAGCGATGCACAGCTCCATTTTCTTAGCAAATAAATTAAAACAAAACCAGTTCTTACGAGAGCAAAATTCTCTCTAAGCAACGCTTTTCTTCCCTGAGGCAAGAACATGGGTGTTAATGTTCTTTTAATATCTGGGTGGCTTGTGACATCATAGAATCGAGAAAGTCACGCAATGCTGATAGGCTTTGGACTCTATCGTTTAGAAAATTCTATAAAATAAACTGGTCGTAATATGACCATGTGAAATAAGATCTCATTATACAACTTTATTTTCTTTTATCTTTCAGAGCTTTATTTCTAAGAGTAAATCAGTAAAAGTAGAAAATAGCTGACATTCCAGCGTCACGGTTCGACTTCTCCGAGGTCTCATGGGATCGGAAAGGAAATCAAAACAGACAACTGCGCATGCGTGAGAAATTGGGAAGTTGAATTTGATTTTACAAAATTTTGTTGGAATGTCTTACGTCGTTTCTTTCATTTTCTGGTGTATTCTGCGAAGTGGATAATATGTGACGGGTTTCGCAAAGTACTGCTACAGGTCTTGCTGGTTTTAACTGATATTTTGGGTGCAGAGATGGGTGACAAGGTAAACAATTCGGGCACTGGGAGCAGCGGACTTGTGAGTAGACCAACTGATCAGGCCATGAAATTTAGAACTTTGTTTTGGTCATTTCTGTGGCCATGTCTAGCTCTTATAGTAGTAGTAGTAGTAGTAGTAGTAGTAATTTATTTATCCACATTTCACTAATGAGTAAAATAACTCTTTTTGGTGTTATTGCTTCTAATAGCTGAGCCGCATCACGTCTATGAGACACACAAAAAAGTCGGGCAAGGACAAGTCCAACGGTTATAAACATAAGCACGACAAGTTCGATCGAATTAAAGAAGATACTTCAGTCGATAATGAAGATGTCGAAGAAGAAATTGAAGTAATCAAGAACTTACCCGAAGAGGAGTTCAACATGAAGTTTGAAAAAATGTTGGTGAGTTACAATGTTCAAAGGTGCGTGGAGTGTTACTCACTCGGAGTTCAAATTATGGCCTCGAGCTGCATCAAGGTCCAAGTTGATATCTGACCGCCAAGATCAGCTCGTTTGTGGGTTGTTAATTTTTTTTAATGTTTTATCGCAAATCACTCCAAAATAGCAGTTTCCTTGAAATTAGTATGATATTTATGCTGCATCATTATGATGTAGTTTTAATAGCTTAAACTATTCAGCGTGATGTCTTCGTTTCAGCTTCAAAAGCATTGGTAACGTGTGTTCTTGTTTTCTGGCGGCAAATTTTCCTTTTACAACCAAATCTTTCCTTCCGATAGCGACTCTGTTTAATATTCAGCCCTTTTATTCACATGGTCATAAAAAATCTCTGCGGTTAGGACTTAAAACTTATGCATGTACGTGAAATATGCCTCTCCTGTTATTGTTAAAGGGCATAAATTAATAATTGTGCCGTCTATTACTATTTATAAACAAACAGCGAGACTTATTATTGTTTATCTCGTCTATATAGAGCTCATATACCCTGCGTTTTAACCTAGCACATTCGATTATTATCATATGAGATTAAAATTTAAGTTTTCGTAGAAGGAATTTTATCAATACTGTCATTTCTAGCCATTTGTGTATATTCAGTTTAGTGCAATAACCGTAACATACCGTTGATATATAATATACAGCATTGAATTATTAAATGACAAAAATGTATTTGTTTAACTTTTAAGCCAGTATGTTATGTTTCTGATATAACGTTGTTTCAGTAAAAAGGGGTTTTAGATTTGCCAACAAATTTTTAAGCTGTAAATATGTATTACATTTGAAGTATGACCTTCATATGATATAGTTATACCCTGTACACACAGTATCTTCACAAAGCATTTTAAAATCTATAATATGTGTGTGGTGAGATCAATTGAGGCCTTTTTCAGATTATGCTTAATTACTTACAAAAAAAACCCCTTCAAGTTGAGGATGAGTGCCCATTTCTGATGCAGTCACTGTATTTCTTGAATCCCTGGTCTCAACTTGATTGTTTTGTCTGTGAGTAGTGGAGCATAATTTGACCAAAGCCTATGTTATCACAAGATATGAACTAAATGGCGTGGCTTATGCCATGTGGCATGAACTAGAACGGGAGGATGAGTTTAGAGTGAAAAACATTAGTTTTTTTAAACAATTTTTAGTTTTTTTTAAAGCTTTAAAAATTGCTTTTATATTTCACTTTTTTCACTAAAACTATATGAAACAAACAGGAAAGGACTGTAATCTTATGTTTTCTATTAGAACATTGGGGAACCTACAATTGAAATATTATAATAACATGACTAGGAAATCTACTAACCTTAGGATATGGGACAGCACATTTGTCATACCCTCCCGGGGAAGGGGGGGGGGGGTACTTTGGGGTAAAAAAGATAATCTACTTTATGCGGATGATCTTGCTATAGTGGCCAAAACGGCAAATGATCTCCAGCTGCTTTTGAGACATTTAGAGCAATATTGTAGCGTAAACGATTTAGCAGTGAACATCAACAAAACTAAAGTTTTAATCTTTAACAATAACGGCCATAGAATGAACAAACATGTTTTCTTATATCAAGAAGAGAGAGTGGAAAACGTTAAGATGTATAAGTATCTTGGTCTCACTTTCAGTGCATTTGGAAACTTTAGTTTGGCGAAGCAAGAACTTAAGAAGATAGCTCTTAAAGCTCTCTTTAAACTCAAAAAAGAAATGGGATCTTTCTTTAGATCTAAGGTGAAAGTCACAATGCAACTTTTCGACAGCCTAGTTAAGCCAATTTTATTATACGGAAGTGAAATTTGGGGTATAGAAAACGATGAACCGGATGCAAGAAACCCAATCGAGGCTGTACACATTAAGTTTTGTAAACTTCTACTAGGAACTTCCAGGTCTTCCACAAATATTGCTTGTAGAGGCGAACTAGGACGATTCCCATTAAAACTTGAAAGCAAATACAGAAGCATAAAGTATTGGACGAAGCTTGTGGCTAAAGGCACACCAGATCTTACATATCTTTTTTACAATGAAATCGTGGAATTCGACAAAAAAGAACTCTGGAGCTTCAAAATTAAAAACTCTTTACAAAAAATAGGCTTTGGAAATATATGGGCTCAACAAAAAAATTTAGGTTGTATACAAAAAGTTCAAAAAGATGTTAAACAACGCCTTCAAGACATAGAATTTCAAAAATGGTTAAGTGATATGTTTAATGATAGTGGGAGATCTGGAAACCAAAGCAACAAAATGAGAGTATATCGCACTTTTAAAACAGAATATAAATACGAAAGCTACCTAGATAACGTGACAATTGTAAAACATAGGATCGATTTTACTCGACTGAGAATAAGCGATCACAACTT
>JAOCNB020129133.1:0-10750 GCA_026546465.2 Palythoa caribaeorum | reverse complement strand
GTGTAACATCAACTTGGTGAAACTGGTCTCGCTCGTCGTTGCACACAAGTTTCAGCTAAAAGTTTCACCGTGTAACATCAACTTGGTGAAACTGGTCTCGCTCGTCGTTGCACACAAGTTTCAGCTAAAAGTTTCACCGTGTAACACCACTTGCCGAAACTGGTCTCGCTCGTCGTTGCACACAAGTTTCAGCTAAAAGTTTCAACGTGTAACAGCTGCGGCTCAAGAATATGTTCGACAACAAGAAGTAATTGGGAACGGTCGAAAAAATACCTAAGCAGCAATCTCCACCTTATTGTGGTTGATTTAAAGCATAGAACTAAATCACCCATGCAGTTTGCGGTACAGAGTGAGCGGTATAGCTTCTTTCTTAATTAATCAAATTTATAAAACCATCAAAAAAGTAGGATTAAAACTTAAAAAAAAACGATAATGATTCAAACTTATCCCGTATCACAGGAGTAATAAGATTTTAGGTTTTTCTCTTTTTAAAACTAAAAAAGGTTTTAGTAACTGACCTATAACCAACTATACAAAGATTTTTATATACCGGTTACTAAAAACCTTTTTTAGTTTTCAAATCACGAATACTGATCGCCCAAACAACGCTTTTTCCTTTTAATAGTATCTATATTTCATATTTAATTCAGCAGGTTCGCAGTGTAGGTACATAATGTTCCAAGAAAAGCTGCGAGCATTTCTAGTACAATGAAATAACTTCTGCATTATACCTGCCACAAGCCAGCAAAGCTCCAGTGTCTGTCAAAAACATGGTCCCGTCAACACCACAACGTACATCTTTGATAGCTACGAAGACATTACTAAGTGACAACTGCGCCGGGACCAGTCTGTAATACAGCAACAACAATCAACAATCAGACACAAGTTGAACATCAAATTAATTAAAGCTAGTGTCGGTGTTTCATGGCTAGCATATTTCTGCTGTTTATTTCATTGATATTTTTGATCACTTGATAACGTTTCAGCGTTTTTTCGTGCAATCTAAAACAAAGCATGACAAAAACGAACAGGGGCACATGTAACTATAAGAAAGTAAACATGTTTTAGTAATGGTGATTCAAACGAACACTAAGTAAAATGAACATGTTTCGTAGTATAAGGATGATTCAAACGAACACTAAGTAAAATGAACATGTTTCGTAGTAAGGATGATTCAAACGAGCACCAAGTAAAATGAAAGCCAACAAAAAAAACATTGTAACTTACTGGTTCTCCTCGTTTCCTAGGCCCAGTCTCCCATCAGCTCCACAGCCCCAAGTGAACACCAACCCGTCACTACAGGACACGGCCACGTGATGCGGGCCGCACGAGACGGCAGTGACGTCAAAACTCAAAAGTCCTTCAATAAGCTTAGGTTTGGAGTCACTAGAGCAGTCACCATGTCCCAAACAACCATGATCACCTGACCCGCAGGTCATTACAATTCCATTATCAGTCACAAATACACTGAACTTGTCTCCACAACAAACCCTGCAATGTCACAAGTAGACGGTATGGTCAAGCACGTTCTGTTGCTTGAGAAACTACTAATTTGCTGAGAAAATGAATTAGAATTCCAATTTACATTGACTTAGTAAAAACCATTACATTTCCTTCTGCTATAAACATTGTCTTCATAATGCTCTGTATTTTTTTACTTTTTTGGATATATCTATTTCTACTATTATCATTACTATCATTATCATTATTACCATTGTTACGATTATTTCTAATTTCTTATAATTCTTTGTTTGTGCTGAATAAAAAACAATATTAATCCACGTGGCGTTCTGGCTGCCTGGCGTGTATAGCCCGTATATTGTTGCTACAGGCAGCCGGCACCTTCCTATCTTATCAGTAAATTTGTTATGTGTAGATTGCTTCAACTGAAAGGTGAATAAACTATTATTGTTGTTCACCACCGCTTAACTGTTAAACAAAATGGTTCTCTTCCTGAATTAATGCTATGTGCTACAAGACCAATGACATAGGCTTTCAGGTCTAAAATAGAAAGTTCTTCTCATACTAATAGCAATAGTAATAATAATAATAATAATGATAATAATAATGATAATGATAACAATAATTATAACAACATAATAACAACAGCAACAGTTATTTGGCATAATAATCTAACTAATATAAACTTCTTGAGGGTATGTAGTTATACATGAACCAATGAGTATAAAATGAACCGCCTTGTTTTGTAACTAAATGTAATTTAGTTTAATCTATAGTTAAATTAGATTCTTTCATATATATACTGTTCATCGAGATGTAAAAATAGAAACAACTTCACGATGCTCAGTAAAATGCGCACCATTTTTATTGTTGCTTTTTCATAAACCTGAGTTGATAACTACTCTTCATTCTAAAGCTCATAGCAAATCTAGTAGCAACATTATAAATTGCTGACCCTTATCATAACCCATATCCACAAAAGCTTATATCAGCTTTTCCAAACTGGAAAAATTTGGATTGACAAGCCCCTCAAAACCATTCTTTGTCAAATTCTTACCACTTAACCATCCAATGTCCATAGTTGATGAACTTCAAACCCTCCCCCTAAACCCGGCTATTCTTACCACTAGGGTAGCCCCTATTGGATTATACTACTCAAGTAAATACTTTACCCAACTTGCCAGTCTCTAATACCTTGTAAAGTGTAAGTACAACGCTTGTGGGATGTGGCTAAGAATATAAACTCATAGGTTCAACACATGCATACTGGTCAATGGTAACTTGCTGCCACTATATTGAGCACTATGGCCACATAATACCTTGTAATAGATTTTCCCTTCAAACCATCGACCAATGTTGGCCTCTTTCTTGAGGTGAAGTCTCCAAATCCCAACTGACCCTTACTGTTATCACCCCAAGTGTACACTGCACGCTCCAGTGTTACCACGGCAACATGAGATACACCCACAGCCACCTTAAAAGCATGTTACAGTCAAGTTAAAGAGAGATTAAAAAAGCGTAACAAGATTATTTTGAGCAGAATTTCTCTTATTTACAAATCTGATAACGTTTCAAAAATTTCTTTTCATAAATTACCAGGAATATTTCAATCATACCTCTCCCAGCTGCACTTTATTTGGAATTTCTATCGGGTACAAGCTCATGGAAATCATGTCCAGATAGAAAAGTAAAGACCTACAAAAATTAAGACAATAATGCACCAATATCATAATTCTTTCTTTTCAGAGTTTTAGTACATCTTTTTAGCTATCCTTTCTTCGCTATTTGTTTTCATACACAAAAATTTGGAATCACACAGATGTCTCGTTTCCCGTGGAAAGGCTCATCCACGAATTTATATTATAATATCGCCGATCGTTAAAATTTCTGTCTATTTGCACGTGTAAAAATCTCTCTGTGGGTCTGATCATCTTCGGTAAGTTTATTCATAACAGACTAATGGCAGGTACAGATCTGACAGGGCCACTGTATCTATATCTAACCCTGAAAGACTACCAGTAGTAAGTAGCCCTAACCGTCCATCTATAAGTCTACACGTCTATCTGGATTGTATGTCTGTGAAAGTGAACCTGACAGTGTACAATAATATTTGACCGTCTATTATTCCATACATAGCATTGCTGCTCCATGAGTCGTGCAACCTATTGCTCTACTAATAATACTGACAGTGTAATAATAACAGAACTGTCGGTCTGTCAATCTGTATCCTTCTATTAGTAAGCCTTTTACATATATAATCTGAATATCGATTGTAATAGAGTTTGTAATCAACTCTAATCTTAAAAGTTTTTTCCACCTATACTATCCTTGTCTCTAACTGAGGGCTGTCTGTCTGCCTCTCCTGGTTACAATGAGTTACCCTTCCTGTCTCTCTAGTAGTCTGACTGCCCTGAACGTTTCTCCAATCTGACAACCAAGCGTCACTTGCCTTGTCTCTTAAATTACTTAGTCTGACCTTCACTAATTAACTGGTCTGTCTGCCAGTTTCACTAATCTGGCTGTTATGGGTCTTTGGTTGTGCTTGTTTGTCTGACTGACTGTCCACTTGTCTGTCTGTCTCTACGCATGTGTATTTGTTTGTTTGTCCTCATGAATCACCTGGTCTTGGGTCTTCTGCTCTGCTCCATAGAACTGCTAAGTTCATCCTCCGTGGTTTCCTCATATTTCGCTAACAGCTGCAATCAGAGTCAAAAGAAACATCTATTGTTACCATAGTTACCGTATTTGCTCGTCTATACGTCGATACCGTGTATAAGTGGAACGCCATTTTTGGATCCAAATTCGATACTTTTGTAAAAGTTTCTAGTATTATTTTTTGCCCCTGTGTAACTCGAAATTAGTTGTTTCGGCCGATTCTTACGTCTCAAAACCTCGACTTATACACCGGCAAATACGGTATTTACTGATAACAATTTTTTTACGACAAGCTTCCTTGTTTGTATTTTGGCTCAAAAATTTACAAAGTAAAAAAAACATTATTGTGATCAATTCAAAAACATATTACCTATGAATACGGTTTTGACAAGCGGTGCATGTCATTCATTCGTGCATTTTTGATTCTTCGATATCCAAAAAAAATTAACTTATTTCTGCACTAATTAATTTATTTTTCAGCATTTATAAAACCTTTCAATGTGTAAATCAGTCTACTTAACTACCAAATAATGTATATCATGTAATAACCTGCCTAGACTAGCTATAGAGCTAAATGCAGGTTAACATATTTGTATTGATTAACCTAAACTTTCTAATAAAATTTGTAAATTTGTAAATTTATCTCGGGTTGTAAGCAGCCTAAGTGAGATATTGTGAATAAACCTACATCGGTGGAATAAAACAGTATGGACTACATACCTTGGGAACCCGATCATACAACAGTTCGCTTACTGACGGCCGAGCCTCAGGATCCTTTTGTAGAATATCACGAACCTACCATAGAACAGAACAACATTTTTCACACACAAAGAACACGTGACCACACCGGAATACACGTGACCGCTAAAACCTTTCGAACTTTGTTTTGAAAACGAGTTGTTACTAACTCAAGAACTGGAATACTACATATGCGTCATTGTTTACATTCTGTTTCATTAGCGTACAATTTTAGGTGGCGAAAAAAACAAAATAAAAAGGAATTGAGTTGAAATCCTGAGATAGGCAAAGAAATTGAGGTTAGTAACCAAATTTTGGGTTTATCCATGCAGTTTCAATGAAGATATCGGCGTCCAAATAACGCAAAATAACTGAGTGGTAAAACCGCTGACGAGTTCTTAATTTTTTGCAAAATTTCCAATATTTAAGAACACATCACAAGAATAGTGTTTGACATATCGGTCTCATTTTTTCAGAAGTCTGAGCTACTTTTTTCCTCCTAACATAGTGTCTCGACTGCAGCAACTGAACTGTACCTACTATCACCAATGGCACTAATGAAAAACATATACGATATACAAGAATTAAATTCTTCAAATGATTAGTGCGTGAACTGTATGCAAAGAACATGTTTTTGGTTGGTTGGATAGTGGAAATGTTGGGGTTTATTTTGAAAAAGGAAGTTCTCAAAAGAATTTTGTTGTTTGTAATTGTTACTGGGTAAAAATATTCAAGTGACTGTGAATTTTGTTTCTAATTATTACTGGGTAAAAATAATTCAAGTAACTGCCCTACCTGAGAAATAAACTCGTATGTCTCGACCAACGCTTTGCGTAAGTGGCTCTGTGATGGTCGACTGATCATCGTTTAATGCCGAACTGACTACACAATTAAACGAAAATGAAGAACGCCATTTTGCTGTAGCAGTCTATATTAATACACTGGCTAGATGTAACACCGAGAAAACAAAACTTGTGTAATCCAGCACGTCGTTTAACTCTGCCCACCATTGCAACAGTTAGAGTTATACAACTGAATAATGTCGAACACTCCACTGACGATGAGAAAGTGAAATAGTTTTACTAAGTTTTCACCGATAACACATGCCGTAAATGTAGTTTAGAAATTCTCTTTCAAGGCCATGGGTTTTTGTTTTTGTTGTTCAGCATTGTTTACAGCTTTGAATATATTATAAGTTTCTGCGCCGTGGGCCAAGTCCTTTAAACGAACACCTTGTTAATGGTCGCTTTACATCATTCACCGACTTAATGAAGAGTCTCGCACACGCAAGAAAAATACTTCTTCCCATGAGGTACTTTGCATGTCCAACTTAATTTGGGTTGTTTTCATTTTAAAAATTTACGGAGATTTTCAGAGTTCCTTGAGATACTACAGGCAGTTACGGACCACTAACACAGAGCTCCCGATGCTCGACCGACGTTCAATATTTTTAAAACCGAACGCAATTTGCGGAAGTCGTTATATAAGAAACAACACTTCATCAGCTCTGTCCTGAGTACCCGACAGCACTTCTAACAAGGTTTTATAGCAACCGTAAAATCAAACAATATTCCTAATTATTGAGATCAGCCCTGTTTAAAGTTTTGAGCTTTTCTGGAAAACATTTCAAAGCCCTTGCAGTGCTTTATCCAAACAAAATTTTCTATGTTACAGTGTCAACGCTTGAATTTGGTAAATGTTAAACTGAAAACTCAAGTCTTTTTTCTACTACTACAGCGAAACTCTTTCTCTAGATTTACGGCAAGGTTTTAACTCAATTTGCAACGGCGGAAAGTGTATGTATACATGCATACAAGATGCAACCAAAAAATACAGTGATAACTCATGCATTGTTTTAGTTTATAGCAACAAAAAGGGCTAAACTGTCAACGAACAAAATTTTTTTTGAAGAAACGAAGACATTAGACTTAAAACAATTTAATAATAAAAACGAACCTATTCATCTAAGAGATGATCCAATATTTGCAGTACATTAACAATGTTATTGTTTTGTACAACATCTGGTCACACGCGTGTAGTTCTTCATCATACTCCTGTACTTTGCCGATTTTAATTTCGAAAATAAAATTAGCAGTGCCTACAAACAAGGTTTCAAACATTATGATAACTTTAAAACTGTGCACAACAACTGTGAAAACAAGGCCGTAAACATCAATAAAACAATTAATGCTTAACACCATAGAATTCAGGTCTTTTGTAATGCAATAATTTCCATTGTGCAGCAGCATAATAAGTATAGTTGTGACTACAATATCAATTTAAGCTACTCGTTTCAGCTGCGCTATTTTGTAAGTTGAACAGGAAAAAACTGTCATTTATGAATGCGCTCGTCCTCGATGTGATTATGTATATTTCTTATAAACAAATCTTTAGCGTAAAAATATAATAACCTTCGAGGCGAAGTACATTTTAAGACACCATCAAAGGAAAGCTCTTCGCAAATAGAGTATGATTTTCACTGCAATGTTAAAAAATCTGCTTCCCAGTTTCTTTTGTTTCTAAGGTTCAATGGCCGAGCATTGATAAGCAGTAAAACAGATGTCGCTGTTACGTGACAAATGCTTGTCTTTCCAAAGCAATAACCAATTCATATGAATGTTCAAAAGGCTTATGATTAACTTATTGTGCATCACAGTTTCAGCCGGGGTTTTTTCTGAGTTTCAAAATAATTAAGTACTGGTAAAATTTCATCCTCGGTACACGTTCTTATATAAATGTTTTTCAAAAGCTACATTGTTAAGAAATTTTGACCATCTTCTAACACTCTAAAACTGTAAGAATTTGAGTTAAGGTTACCGTATACCTTCAGGGATGTTTTGCATCAAAATGATACAGTTCGTCTGTTTTAAACCGTAGATACCTAAACCCATACATAAAATTAAAGCTTATAGAGTTGGGTTTCGCACTATACTAAAAATTTTGATTTAAAATGAATTTTTAGATATTTTACGTACTATAAAAACGAACAACAAAGTTGCCTTTCGAAAGTTACAAGTCCAAGCAATTATTGATATTTAATGGTTTGATTAATCAGCCAGTTTCCATACCAAAAGTGCTAGAAAACTTATCTGCGTTTTTTCATATTCAATCGCAAAGAAACGTTACGGCGCTTTTTCGCTGACCCGTTTTTGTTCTTCATATTTTGAAGAAGCTACTGTGCAAATTTTAGGGGAAACGAACGAATTCCCTTTGAACTGGAACTCTCGAAAAGTGACTTTGTCGCTCGTTTTTAGAGAATGCAAAAGTCTTAAAATTCATTTTAATTCAAAATGTTTAGTATAGTTCGAAAGCCAGCTTTACAAGCTCTAATTTGATATAGGGGTTTAGGTATCGACGGTTTAAAACAGATGCACAGTATCATTTCAACGCAAAAACACCTCTGAAGTTATACGGCATCCAGCAATTCCTACAAGGAAAAACGGTACATACCAACAGCCTAAACTCCGATGAATAATTCCCTCTAATTGGAGCGAACTGGCCCTGAAACATGCACATCTATCGTGAAATTCTCAAACCACATAAAAATAGAAAATACTTTTTTCTGCGATAAATTAGAAATGTATTTATAACACATTGATATGAAAATTAATTAAACAAAAAATATTACATAATGAACAAAACAACGAATTCTGGAGATTTTGCAATATACTTTACCTTCATAATCTTGTTAACAAGAGCTGGCAAATTTGACCCTTCAAATGTTTTTTGTCGGCTGGCCATTTCATACAGTATACAACCCAGGGCCCACACGTCACTCTTGTGGTTATACTCTTTGCCCTCACACTAAACAATAAGAAACAATAATACAGTAAACCCAAGTAAACATCAGTTATTCTCAGTGAATGTCACTTTCAGTAATAAATGAAATGTCACCTTCATTACCTGTGTGTAGTTTTAGAATTTCGCCATCAATGAAAATTGTTCAAAAAATAAAATAGAAAATTAAAAGATTTTAATTTCAAGTGGAAAACCTATGTCTATGTTGTGGTTAAAACTTGCCCTTGCTTCAAATTGAATTTATCAAAGTTGTTATACACGACCATATGCTTGAACAATGGAAAATACAAATTGAACCAGAACATACACGGGTAATACCAGAGCTCTTCTATCTTCAATGGCTAAGTAAAAGTAAACTTACCTTTTCTAGGGAGATATAATAGGGGGTCCCTAGTAAAATGAAAAGCCATTTATATTTCAGGTAATACAAGGCTATATCTCCAATAGCTTACCATTTCTGGGAGATATAAATGGGAGTCCCAGAAAAATGAAAAAACCATTTATCCAGGTAATACAAGGCTGTATCTCCAATAGCTTACCATTTCTGGGGAGATATAATAGGGGGTCCTCACTAAAATGAGAAACCCATTGATGTATGCAGGTAATACAAGGCTATATCTCCAATAGCTTACCATTTCTGGGGAGATATAATAGGGGGTCCCTAGAACAGTGTTGGCTTTTGACCCTTCTAGTTGTTTGCTGATTCCAAAATCACCCAGCTTAACAACCCCTTCCATTGTCAGAAATATGTTTGCAGTCTTTAGATCCCTGTTCGAAGACATTTATAATACCAACAATTAATGCTTATAAAATAACTTGGCAAAGTAAACCTCCAGTTAATGATGCATTGGTGGGAAACTTTCAAGCTGCGTAATTGGCATAGACATTAAATTTATAAGGTTGCAAAAGTTTTTTTTAAGAAAGTTTTAGGACCTTTTGACATTAGCACTTTTATGTTTTACTTCCAAGGCAAACCTGATTCTGATGTCGTGTATAGAAAACAAATATAGAATAAATGTTTCAGTCAGTTAGTGATACCTTAAAGAATTTCACACTTACAGTGATTTCTGGCCTCTATTTTCATCTAAAAAATTCAAGGAAAAACAAGTACATACAATTTGGGCTTGCAAGCTTGTAGTTCACCATTCAATACCAGTGTTGTTTTTAGGACTTGTTACAACTTTCACATTTTTATGGGACTTTGAGTCATAAAATTAGATTTTTGAAAATCAAGGACTTTTAAAAAGTCCTTGATTTTTATGACCAACCTTGTAATCAAGTGTATACACCAGCTTGCTTTTGCACACAGTGGCTAATAACCATTCACTCCTCACTTTCACATTCAGGTCAATCCAAACTCAAACTCGCTTTCCCTTCCTACAGCCTTTCCTCAAAGCTTGACCAACCTTTTAATCAAGTGTGTAACAGCTTTCTTTTGCACATAGTGGCTGATAACCATTCACTCCTCACTTTCACATTCAGGTCAATCCAAACTCAAACTCCCTTCCCTTCCTAAAGCCTTTCCTGAACGCTTGCTACTTAATCCCTGAGCTGACCACAAGAGTTCACATTTAACTTCACACCTGACTGATCACCATCAGTGCAGGTTATAGAACAGCATGAGACACAAATATCCTTACACTGGTTAGTATTATGAAACTTGCACTATTGCTTATTAGTATCACCCAACTAGGGGACTAATGCAAATCCTGCGTTTTGATTGGCTACGCTACTAGGGGACTATTAGCAGTAGTCCTCAAGTAGCGAAATTTTTTAAAACCAACCAAAACAATAGTGGCCGCTTCGCGTTTTGTGGAAATTTCAAAGGAGATTTTTGATAATTACTTGATAATTCCGTTCCAGAAAAGACCAAAAGGGCAACAAAGTAGGAGATGAAGATCATGAATGGCAAATTTTATTGTTTTTTTTGTTTCTAGAAAAAACTACGAACTTTGTTTATAAATTCAAAACAAATCAAGCTTTACTTTTTTCAAAAGTCTTTTCAAACATATTGTCACTTTTTTATCATAGAATGGTTTGCAAAACAAACAAAATTTAAAACAGTTATATACAAGAGCCGGAGAAAGAAGAGTTAAAT
>JAOCNB020129099.1:0-10751 GCA_026546465.2 Palythoa caribaeorum | reverse complement strand
GTTTATCTGCTACAATTAGCTTGTGTCTTAATTAAGGTTTATTTTCCCATGTAATTGTGTAATGCATTTATAGACACTAAATAAAGATTATACAACTGAGGTTGACACTTGAGCTTCTTTGGCAGTTATCACCAAAAAAAAATTCAAGGAGAGCATGTGAGCACTTTCTTTAAGAACCTACTCCAAGTCAGTACTGTAGCATTGTGGAAGGTAGGAAAATTACAATTGAGATTGACACTTGAGCGTCTTTGGCAGTTATCACCAGAAAAAATGTTCAAGGGTAGCCAGCCAGCACTTAAAAACCTACTCCGAATCAGTGCTACCTTTAAGTGTTAACAGAAGTACATGTGGGTAAAGCAGCCAGGCTGCCGCTGATTGTTGCAGATGTTGAAGGAAAACCAGCTATTCTGGGTCACAACTGGCTCGGTGCTTCTATTCCTGATTAAATCGATGAAGTGACTGTGTTTCAATTCAGCTCCCGGGTAAAATCAAAGAGTTCAGGTTTCATGTTCATTTTTAAGTTGCCCCTGAGTTTCATAAGCCCCGACCTGTGACAAAGGTATCACACAGTGAATGGGCTGCCCCGGTGGTAATTGTTCCCAAATCTGATGGAATTATATGTCCATGTGGAGATTATAAGGTCTCAATGAATCTAGTGTTGGATGTTGACCAGTTACGCTACCTAACGCTCAAGACCTGCTCAGTACTTTGGGAAGGGGGACACATTTTACCACATTGGACCTCAAGCATGCATACCAGTATAATCGACTACCACTTGGCATGGAGAATGCCCCTGCAGTTTTCGAGTTGACTACAGATACCATTTTTTAAGGGCATCGAAGGTGTAGAGTGCTATTTTGACAATATCCAGGAGCACCAGAAATAGTTGGAGCCTGTATTGCGTAGGCCTGAGAGATATGGGTTTGGGGTTCAACTTCAGTTTCTTACAGGAGAGTCCAGTTTCTGGGGCATGTGGTTGATTCGGAGGGTGTTCACCATTCCTCAAAGAAGGTCGGGTGATTGTCTAGGCAACTGCGCCAACCAATGTCTTTCCTGGGAATGCTACAGTATTATCGCAAATTCCTACCGAATCTCTCAGCAATGCTGCACGCACTCAACCTGCTAAGAGAGGGTGTGCCTTTTCTGAAATAAAGTCCCATTACGAGGACCTGGTGTGATGCAGGAGTAAGTAGTTGTTTAGCAACCGGCTGTACAGTAAACACACCAAGTTCATTCAAGTATTTTGATCCCTTTTATTGTTTATAAGTGATAGTACGCCATTTAGATGTGTAGCCGGGAATTGTTCAAACCTTCCTCATGCTTCAAAGAACATTGCTCTGCACAAATTCCCTGATGACGACAATGATTGTCCGTCAAAAAAGAAGAAAGACAAGCGTAGTTAAACTTTGTGCAAACCAAATGCGCAAAATGGTGTCCTACCAAAATCTCTACGCTCTGATCTGAGCATTTTTGCCCAGAAGATTTTAATAGCCCCTTCATCACGATTCGTGGAACATCTTTCGTTCATAGTGCGATTTTAAACAAAGACACTGTTCCTTCGATTCACAAGCAAAGCAAAAAACCTGAGTCGAGTGCAGCTTCAAGCTCCACGGCTGGCACTGCTCCCCGGAATTCTAATCGAGAGGATCGTCGCGTAAGTATTACCTACTGTCTCTCACAGCTTCCACAATCAATTTAGTTCATAAATTTATTTCTTTTGTGTATTATGTAGGTAATAAGACAATTTATGAAAGAGAATTTTGGTGAATCAGAAACACCCGGGCCTAGTGTGGTTGTTGAAGCCAACGGTCAATCCGAGCCTGATCCTGAATGTGTAGAACCATCTCAAAGTGAGTCAAGTCCTGTTGAACAGCACGTACTTTGAAAATTGAATGAAGCTTGAGGATTATTTTTCGACATGTTTGATATTAAGATAAGCTCATACAATTAATTTTTGCTGTTTTGAGACGCCTGCAGTTAAACACCAGAGTCTTCAGAATGCAAGAAATTGAGAAGCAAGAACCGCCAGCTTCAAAATAAAATAATTGATTTGAAAAAGAAAGTTAGACATCAAGACCATAAAATAAAAGAACAGCAAGGTTTGCGAAATCGATATCTTTTTGCTTGATTGGATTACTCTGGCAAACATAAACTATTAATTATAACTTTTCGGTGTTCATGTGACGTTTTTCAGTTTTGCCTTTTTTTTCTTTCGCATTCCCTTTGTTCGATTAAGCTCTTCATCTAAAATTACTCATCACGTATCAAAGATTTTAATATGTTTATATGATTGCAAGACTCAGTTTTAACCCTCTGGTGTTTTTATCTTGCATCCTGCGCAATTTATTTTTTCTTGTACATATCATATAGAAAGTAAAACAGAAGAACTATTTGAAGCGAGTGAAAAACCAAAAGTTATAAGGTAAGGGACTGATCGTTTGTTATGTCCCAGAGGCTTTGAAGGAGGGGGGTACAAATTTTAGAGGGGGTTAACTTTTCATTTATAAGAAATGTGAGTGGTACATTTTTAAAATAAGAATTGCCAAGGGGGAGGGCTATAATTTTTTATATATAAGTATTTGGGGGAGGGGGATCTGGTTTTAGAACACTAGTTTTTTTTGAAAACCACTACCCCTTGGGGCGTAATAAGCGATCAGTCCCTAAGTGTGTGAGCTCCAGGGCAATTGGCTCATCCCTAGATACCAGCTGTGAAGACCTCACTACTATAATTGATCTGCATTGTCGTATTTTGTTTTCCGATAGCTTGCCCATAGTGAATATGCATGAGCAAAAGATATTACAGTTCGAGCCACTGTACATTTTACAAAAGATATGTTGATACTTTTGCCCTAGTATCTGACCTTTACGATGCAACTATTTTCCTTGCAACAATTTTCCTTGCAACTCTGAATAACGGCAGTAAACAACACGTTACCTTTTGGTGGCATGTTAATCATTAAGTCCGATAACCGCCTAAATATCTGTGTCCATAGAAAAAAGACCAATAAAGGACGTTTATTACACTATCAAAGCCATGTACGTTGATAATAGGTATAAACGATCACTTGTAAGAACAATTGCTTGATCGCCACAACCGCCTGTCTTCCATGCCCGAATTATTTGCACAATGTTTTTGAAACTAAAATATCCAGAGAAACTAATTCTACTTTTAAGAGCTTTCTTTCTTCTAGAGACGAGAACCAAAACTTTATTGTGCCAGTTGAAAGCCCTGTACGTATAACTTTGCCAATTAAAGATCAGAAATCTGCTGACTACGTACACAAAGAATTACTTCTCTCTCGAAATAAAATCAATCATCCTATACAGTCAGTGTGAGCAAGAAAATCGGAGAAGACTTGAATTTAAAGAGTCGAAGTGCTCTCTAGTAAATTAACGAAGTGTAGTATATGAATTTAAATGCAATTTGTACGATGTAAATTATATTGGCTACACGAGCCGCCACATACATCTGCACTTTGCGGAGCACAAATATTTCGTGATTGGCAAACAGAGAACAGCACAATAAGCAATCGACCAATCTGCACGAACAATTTGCGATCCTTAAAAAATGCCGTAGGAAGTTCGAATGCCTAGTATATGAAACGTTACTAATTAGAGAAAAGAGACCAACTCCAGACACTCAGTCAGATTCTATATCAACAAAAATGTTTATTACATAGTTATGCACATTTTTTTGTTTTCCACACGTCTGTTATGTTAATTGTATCTTCACACTTTCATTTGTATAATATTAACGTAAGAGTTTTTCCTCATTTTTACTATTAAGAGGGTTAATCCATTGCTGAACCAGACGGGTTTTCTGTTTATGTGCTACATATGCTAATTAATTTCGATATTGCAGTGCATGAAATTATTCCCTTATGAGTATCTGATTATCATGCACACGGTTTTGTGTTGATAAGTATTAAGGACAACAAGAACTATGAAAACAACAACGTCATAATGGTTGAATATATAAAAAGAAAAAATGAAAAGAAAATATAAAAGAAAAATACAGTAATGAAACACATAAACAAACGAACAGAAAAGAACTGCGAAGTTAAGACAAGTACAGAAGAGAATGGAAAAATGATAATCTAAATAGCGGAAGGAAAAAAATGGAAAAAATAAAATTTATATCAAAAGGAAAAGATGGAAATTAAAACAAAACGTTAAACAAAATTGTATAAATACAAGATTTCTTTGTAGAACTAGCTTACATGTCACTCGGCAAACGGTAATGAAACACCTAAAGAAATCAACACAACCAGTTCTGTTTGCGACACACCTCGCTCTGGTCATCCTTTGGAGGGTTCTACTAATGAATTACTCGACTTTGTGGACACTCAAAAGGAAAGAAAAGTGAGCTCACCACATCTGGCCTGCAGAAATTGATCCAAAAAAAGGTTCAAACAGAATTTTTTTCTCTCAAATGGTCAAATGCCTGCGATACAAGTTAAGCTGGATCGCAATTTGAACTACTTACTGCCAGCTTAAACATGAGAGACGAGATATAAACAACGATAAGGGTGTAACCTTCTGTAAGCTCTGCATTGAACAGAAAGACATGTTGCGAGATATTATTATATACACGGATGAGTGTTCTTTTTAACTTTTGATGGAGAACCACGCATCTATCACAATCCACAGCAAATGGAATCCCTCTGTTGCAAAAGGGAGACCAAAAACAACCCTACAAGGTCCATGTGCAGGCTGTGATTTCTGCATGAGCGGGACAGATATCTTATCTTCGACAGCAAAATGGACTTAGACTTTTATGTTGGTCAAATTCTTGAATGCAGTTTGCTACCATTTATTGAGAAGGTATTTCCTGGCGGTTATAGGTTGTTTCAAGACAGCTCCCCGAAACACACAAGCAGAATAACAAGGGGCTACATGGAAAAGAAAATGATCAACTGATAGCCTCCTCTCCAGAAAGTCCAGATTTAAAGCCAATAGAACTCATCTGGCATGAACTAAAGCACCATCTGAGATTGAGGGTAAAACCACGAACCAAAGACAACTGGTTCGAGGAATCCAAGAGTTCTGGACTGAGTTTCCCCGGGTAAGTGCCGCAGATACATTAATCACCTGAATAAAGTCCTCCCAGTAGTGATGGAATGGTAAGGTAGCCCTTCCAGTCACTGACGAACTGTGGCAACAATGCACAAACGACTTTTTTAGGAACCACCAAATATGTTAAAGAAATGACCAATGCTTCTTCAGTACATTTGTGTAGAATTTGGAAAAATAAATACCAAAAAAATATCCCAAGCAGCAGTCTGCGCAAAGAATCTGGAAACAACATGACCCTGTTTATAATTTAGTAGAAAGCAGCAGACTTTATTTTTTTTTCCAAATATTCTGTTTATCATCATTGCCCACTGATATTTTGCAGTACACTAATTTTTATAACTAAAAGAAAGAAGGAAAAAAGGGGACAAATGAGGTGGGGAAAAAATCTTTGATTTTGGTAATTAGCTTCATTTACTACGCTTTATTGCAGAAATGTTGGAGAAAATATCGAAATAACTGCAATCCAGATTTTAGTGTCGTAACGATTTAGTTAGGATCCGAGTTACAAATTCGAGTTTGAAAATCTTTTCACACATTCCATAATAATTTTGGAGAGCTAAGCATGTACGGCAATTTTCAAAATTATACTAACTTTTCACACAACAGGCTAAAAAGTTTTAAAGGGTTCCAATTTCTTCGCAATTTATTTTTGAGTATGCGCAATTAAAGTAAACGAAATGGATTTTGAATATTTGTTAAGGATTGTTTGTGTCATGTTTTCTTTAAATGCTATATGACTCTTTTTCAGTTTACCACCAACCGTACCTATGACTTTTAAATTTTACCCAAAGCTGCTTTGTTCCTGCATGTGGTCTTCTAGTACTTAACTTTGCAGCTCTTGCAGAAACCAGCCACTTCAAAGCGAAAATAACCAGCAACAGATAATGCCACGGCCAAAGGCCAGGTTGACATCCCATGTTTTGTGGGACAGTTTGCAGTGACAAACAGTGTAATAAGCACAGCCTTGCAGCCCTGCTGAACATCACAGCAGTCAACAGTTCCGTCGATTTTAGAGGGTGCTCAGGACCTTCTAAATGAATAAGTTCCACATTCAGTTGACAAGGACCAGGTCGACGTTTCCAATGAATCCAACTGTGACAACCGCACAAACAATTCAAAGACTTTAAGCGTATATTTGACCAAACTTCCAAACAGAAATGCATTACCCATCAGTCAGTCCACACCTAGACACTAAAGCAACCTGATTCAGCCAAACACTCCATCCTCCATTCAATAAAAGTTGTTGCTAAAATATCTTCAGTATTGGCAGCACTTCCGTACTCCCAGATGTCACCATGATATAATATCTACAAACGACTTATTTCTAAGCCTTGTTGTAAAGGTGGACAAACTTATAGTGGTTGTTTCAGCGAAGTCTGCTTGCCAAACCATGCAACACACTGTGAGAAGTGACTTCCAGTGACACCTCAATATTTTCACACATATATTTTTTGACTATTTCAATACATGGCACAAAAACATCAAGCAAACTAACTCGAGAACATACATCTAATTAAATTTTTATCATAACGATTTATTTGAGGCCACTGAAACTCAAGATATAAATTTGCTACACGACAAGAAGCACTTGAATTGTGATGATTTGCCAGGAATCTGACACACTCCTTTGACCATGGCACGGGTCTGAGGAATCCGGCATTTACCCGTCAGTGTCAAAGCCGGGTCAACCTCCCAATACCTCCTCAATCACCACCTAGTCAAACTGCAATTTTTCCTTACAGGCATCCACACAATGTTGTGATACATACTGGAACAAATGATATTGAATCTTCATACCCAAAGTTTGTTGCTGAAGAAATCTATAACTGAAACGAAGCAGGCCAACTTTGTTAGTAATCAACATGGCTTTCTGTGCTTACATAATCATGGTGAAAACAAAAACTATCGAAATGGCAATTGTAATTCTGATAAAGATGAACGACTTGCAGTCAGGCAACAAGTTTAAAAACGTTCTGGATGGATTGTTTACAGGAAGAAACGAGTTTTCGAGGGAAGATGTTGTGGTTGTCAACATACGACAAAACGTTTTGACCATTTTGCCACTTCATGTGTGTGGACACAAAACGAAAGCTTCGAAAAAGTCAAAGGTGGTAAAGGGTTCCAAAAAGGTGAAAAATCGCCAAAAAACCTGACCCGGTTGACCACGCAATATTATTTTGACATCTACCCCTGCTTCCCGGGATACATGTGAAAACTAGTCTTTCTTCAACTTGGGTACCCAGGTACCTCACCTACTGGGGTGCCCCATTTTCATGTGAACAGGCCCTGACTCTGCAATGGTATAAAGAGTGGTAGATCATCCAGTGGAGTAATGATTTTCGTCAAAAGAAATATCGCATCAAATGTTTCTTTACAAAAATCCTCAAAACTTGCCTTTGGCGTCAGATCGGCAAGAAATTGACAGGTACGGAAAATCATATAGTTTTATCAATTTCCTACACTACAATTATTACGACCGATCAGAAACTGGTATTGACCATTCCCTAAATGATTTTCAGGATATTTTGTTACGTGCTCCAAAACGATCACTGAAACGTAAAGTTGTCAAATGTCGCCACCATATATCTAACCCTACAAATAAGAAGTGGTTTGATAAAGAGTGCCGAGTTAAGAGACATGCTGTTACAAAACTGGCCATGCAATTCAAAATGTCGAGATTCACTTAACTCAAATATTGGTGCAACTGAAAAGCTAAACGAACTAACAAATCAAAATGTTTCCGAACTTTTGGAGCATTTTCGAATCTTTCCCAGAGACAACAAAAAGTGAGACTGCTCCACCAATTTAAGAATCAGAATGGTTAAAACATTTCGGCAAACTATAGGAGGGAAATCTTTATTCATTAATCAAATCTTTGTTTTGTAAAACTACATGCTCATTCAAGATTAACAAATCCAAAACAGGTGAGTTTCAGTACCAACAGGGCGTAAAACAAGGCTGTATTCTAAGTCTACTTTGGTTTAAGTTATTTATAAACGATATACCTCTTTCATTTTCTTAGTCTCCGCAATGTGACCCTTTCACTCTTCCAAACGGAACAAAATTAAACTGCCTGCATTATGCAGATGATTTAGTGATCTTTTCTAGTTCAAAGCAAGGTCTAAAACAATTGTCTTAATAAATTAGAAGCCAAAAAAAAAAAGAATATATCATTTTCAATTAACAATTATCCATTAGAAATTGTTCAAAAATACACCTATTTAGGTGGTAAGATTACAAAATAAGGAAGTTTAAATTTGTTTCTGAAAAAAATGGCTGAAAAGGGTTTAAATGCTCTTTCTAGAGTTTTACAAACAGATTGATTTCTTTCGTCTGTCTTTACAATTAGCGATACTGCTATTGCTTCAATACTTACCTATGGAGCAGAAATTTGGGTAATATTTTCAAAGTTTGACTGAAAAAGTCCACTTAACATTTTGCAAAATATTTCTAAGTTTGAGTAAAAAAGCTTCTAACTAAGCTGTTGAGATATGGGGCGAATACCACTTCAAATTGTTATAATTAAACAGATTCTGAAATACAACATATACCTTGTAATTCATGGCCAGAAATCTGCGATGGTCAGCGTCTTGCACCAGGGTCGTATTGCTTGCGTTCAGTTAGATTTTACGCCGATCTGAACAATTTTAGTTCAGCCAACTATTTTGAAAAAGGAGAGAATAAGAAAGGGAAGTTTTTTGAGGTCGAGAAGGTGATTTCATCCAGAGAAACCAAGAAAAAGGTAAGTCCTTAAAGGCGAATCGGCAGCTGCTGCGTATGGCAGAACGGCCAAAGATGACGATGCTCTACAGTAGTTAAACAAATTTTGCACATCCCTCAGGAAATAAGTAAAAAGAATAGGAATTCATATGGCTTCTTAATGCGTGTTAGAAATCCTAAACACTTCATAAAAGATACTATCACTGACTTTATCTCCACACTTACAAAGAAACACTAAGAATTCGGGAAAAATAAGATTGAAATTCAACTAAATTAGATTTAAATATAACTTTTAAGTATGACTACAAAGCCGATTATCTTGATTTAACTCCAGTAATAAGTACAAAACTTGATTATATAAAATTTTGAACCAGTAACCACAAATTAGCAATTGAAACTTTGAGATACAAACGACCAGTAGTTCCCCGCGAACAACGATTACATGAATTTTGTAACCAAGATGAGACTTGAGATAAGAACCATATAATTTTCTCCTGTAATACTTACGACATAAGAGAAACATATTTTGAAAAAATAGACACACTTCTAGATATCAACCCTCCAATTAAACACTTCAAATCTGCAATAAGCTACACTTCAAACTTCCTTAGCAACTGCTTTCTCAGACGAAAGTCATTGCTCTAATCTTAACTAAAAGTTAAACATTAAAATTAAACGTAGCAGTTCAGAGCTTCTGCTAGTCATTTATGTAATGTTTTAGGGGTTTTTTTATATATTGTTTCTGTTAAAGATGTCATAATCCTTTGTAATTCTTATTTTACTGTGATTAGGTATTTATATTATAATCAAACTAGGATACCTTTTAGATCAGTTCTGTTGAATGATATTGCAAGACCAGCCCACTTTGGCAATACGTAGCAATTTGCACCATGTCAGTAAAGCATATACTTCACCATTACTACTACTGTATTGCTGCTGCTGCTGCTACTACTACTAATACTGCTGCTACTACTACTACTACCACTACTAACTACTACTGCTACCATTACTACTGTCACTACTACTAGTACGTGATTATAAAGAATGAAAGAATGTTATGATCCTTGGAGACACCATCATTCAAAATGTTGAAGGTTGGAGAATTAGCCGAAGTGCCAAAACATGATTGTATGACCATTTCAAACCACAATTAAAAACAAACCAAAAGAAGTGATAGTACATATTGGCACTAATGATTTAAAGACCAAGTCAGCGAGGGAAACAGCCAAAGGCATCGTGGATCTTGTGCAGTGGATTGGTGGTCTGTTGCCTGATGTCAAGTTGATTGTATCTGAACTGATTTATAGGAATGATAACAAAGAGCTGAAGCTGCGGAAAGTAACTTTGGTTCTGTGGAAATTCCAGGAGGTTCCTGGAGTTTTGGATAATGCATTAGAGCCGAAGCGCGACTATGAAGGTCAAAATAATATATCAACGATGCCATGGCTCGATCTTCGAAATTGCCATTGCAATTGCACCAACTGGCCCAGGAAAGGCAACGTTTTAGTGGAGAGAAATGAAGAAGAGGAGACTGCGGGAGTGGCGGAACAGATACAATCAGGGTTGCAACTATTTACTGGATGTGAAATTCAAGGACTTTTCCAGGTCCTTTTCAAGCAAATCCAGGACTTTCTCTATCAAATAAAACTTGAACGCTTCACATATTTACTCGTGCCGGAAGGCAACGAGTTAAGGATTGGGCTCCGTTTCTTTTTTTTTGTGTCACGAATTAGCATGCACGCATGCGCAGTACTGATGTTTTATGAACACGTGAGTTAAAATCCAAGATGGCGGAGTTAAGCAAGTAAAAGTTCACGTTTCGCACGTTTCTCTTACTTCTTACATATGTGCTCAAGTGTCTATACATCAAGCCGGGATCCGTGGGTTACGCATGTGGGATTTAATTTTGATCTTCGTAAAAATTTATCTGTTGCGCTACTTTGTTTTTCTTTAAA
>JAOCNB020129098.1:0-18624 GCA_026546465.2 Palythoa caribaeorum | reverse complement strand
CCTTTCGTCACAAAAATAAGTAAAGAAAATCAAATCCCACATGCATATCCCACCAACGCCGGCTCAATATATAAACAAATAAGCACAGTTGATGACGTTAGTGAAAACGAAGAATTGTAGTCAACCTCGTTCCCGGGGTCCTATCTGTTCTCCTTTCATGGAGTGAAATAAGCCTGGGTACGAGGTTGAATTGTAGTTTGTTCCAATGACACGAATTAAAAATTCAAAGCTCCGACAAAATCCAGATATGGACTTTCGAACCACATATGTAGTCTTGCGCAAGAATTGCAATTTCTCGCGGAGAAAAAAAAAAGAAGAAAAAAACCACGGAAGGTATTTTAGAATTGGGCTTGCCCACAGGTAACCCAGTAATAAAAACATGCAAACAAGACGAAGTGTGAGAAGTGTCACTGGAATGCAATGCCTATTATTTACGAGATAATTATTCATATTGGGCTGGGTTTTGATGATTTTGAATTCGAACATTTCTCTCACTTTTCTTTCGATGCCATGGAAGAAGCAGCGCGGGTTTGAGAGCTAAAAACATTGGAAGTAGATATTAATCAAATCCTTTATCAAAATGGCAATTATCGAGGGAAGTAAAAGCTCCTGTTTTGGACCCCGGAGAGGAACACGACATAAAAAATTGTACGGGATCGCAAGACGCGCTTGCTATCAGTCTCAACTACATAGTGCCGGGCTAAGCAAGGTTATGGTGGAAGTTGCAAAATGGCAAGCTTGCAATATCCCCCAAAGACTGTTATTGTGTCCGCCATCCAGTTAAGACAACTCTGCCGATAATTGGTAGGTTGGTCATCAAACATAAAATTAATTAGTCATTTCACTCTGTGCCTGTAGTTATTTATACGGGTAAAAGTTTAAATTTTCTCTTTTACCACTAAGTACCTAAGTGCGCAATTGATGCTGACATTTGGTAGGGAAGGAAATGTATTTTTGAACTGCAGTTTCAAAATGCTTGTAAACAGTTAAGAGGCTGTTGATTTTTAAAATTTTTAAATCAAGGTTTTTAATCGCACGTTTAAGAATTGTTGTTAGTAAGAGTTCTTTGTTTTCATGAGTTGTATTAATCAATAAAACACCTCATTAAAATGCAAGTATTTGATCTCAGATGAAAAACAGTGTTTCATCTCAGATCAAACATGGGTGATGTTTCATCTGGTGTTTCATTGGGTATCAAGATTTATCCACCTGACCCAAATAGTCGTTATTTATTGGTTGTTTATTGCATGAATAATTAATGAGTTTGAGAAGAAACTTAATTGAGGTAGATAAGACCTACCGATCGAGGTTACTGTGTCTTTAAGAAGCGCTGGTGAGATCTGACAGTTTTGATTATCTTCTCTGCTTCAATGCTGTGTTCGGTTTTTCCAAGCTCCTGAATCATTTGTACAATATTGTCAAAACTGGAATGCCTACAGTCATCACAGATATTGCACAGTCCTGCTAATATGGTATCCATTCGAAAATTTGCAGGGACATGGGTGAAGATGTACGTGTGCTTAACTCCGTTTTGGAATTTCAAGCAATACTGTTCGACAACATCCTTTAAGGCAGTATCGAACCGTTGTCTCCGTGCCATCTATCAAGACACTTTGACACGATAATGGCCTAGAAATGTCATCCTGATGTACGAAATCTATAAACTCGTTCACAACTTCCTCCCTGACAGCTTGCCGAATAAATTTGAGTTCTGGTAATGGTACCCCACTGCTTTCAAACAATGTGGCATGTACCCGAGCAGCTGTTATGGTGTTCTTCGCACAACCAAAGTATGACTGTAAGAATGAGTAGGAAAAGTCAAAAGCCACTATTGACAACAACCTCCTTTTCTCGTCTCCATAGCTTCTCATTTTCCCAATGGCAACCTTTACAGTAGGAACATTACCAAAGTTGCCCTGTTCTTCAAGTCTACAGTCTTTGAAAGAGTTCCCAATGCTGATTTTCTCTTTCACTTTTTCTCTGTTCTTAGTAATTGATGCACTTTCCTTTGTATTTTTGCAAATTTTAAATTCGTCTGTTAAGGACCTGAGGATAGTGTCATTCACTGAACTTTCTTTCTCTTGATCATGAATAGGCTTAAGCCCAAATAAAGAGGGAAACTTCCTACTTGAAATTATGTCCTTTACAAGCTCCCGCATCACATTTTCATCGGCAAGGCAACAGTGTTCCACTAGCATTTCCAATGAATTGATGACTGAAGTTCTAATTGAACTTTTTATTTTTTCTTGGACGTTCTTATAGCCCAATGTATCGCCCGGAGCTTGGGTACTTTTATCTGTTGCAGTCATGGTAGTCCGGTGAAAATATCCTAAAGTCTCTCCTTTATCTGTTTGTGTAGCATTGTCGATCAACACCGGTATATTTTCATTTTCAGCTAAGAAGTCAACCCTGTCTGCTGAACTATCTTCCCGCAATAATAACAGTTTCATAAAACACAAACGTTTGACTGGGGACACAATAATCAAGCAGAAATCGAGTTGTTGTTGCTAAACCTCGGTCGCGGTTCTGTGTGCTTACCTCTTTCTTCTGAGCTTTTCTTCTGATACTTTCTCCCGGCACAATCCACAAATCTTCCTTTTTCTTGCTTTATGCCTACTTCCTCTTCCTATCCCCCAAAATCTTTCCTCAAAACGGTCCTGTGTAACATAAAGCTTTGAGGTCTTATCGTCGAAGTCCCAATCCGCATGCTTTGGGCAGGCACACTGGCTTTGAAAAGCCATAAACTAAAAATACGCCAAAACAACACAACTCACAGCCGAGAAAAAATTACAAACACTTATCAAAATATCTGAAGAAAACGTTTTAAAAACTATAAAAACTCGGCGAAATACAACACTATACCAATGCTCGCAAAGTCGCAAATCCAATATGGCAGAAACCTTGTGCAACAAATATTTAGAGTAGCTCCTACGTCCCACGGTAGATTTCAACGATACTCGGTAAGAAGTCAATTTGAGGAGAACGGGTCCGAAAAAGCTAAAAATATCGTGAAAAAATAGTTTTTTCGGTGTTCCATGATGAAAAAGTGGATCCCGACCAATCAGAATTCACGATTTAATTAGTTATTTTAATAAATATTTTCACACATATTTGTTTGCGTTTGCACCACACCCGTCTAGTTCTTAGACGAAGCATTACTTAAACCTATTACATACTCGCAGGCATACATGGATAACAAGAACAACGTACATAAATACATACATATATACATACAAACAGACAGACATGCATACAAACAAACATGATTTTGAAAGTTTTCATTAGACTTTGTCTTCAATTTCGTCTTTGGTTTCAATTTCGTCTTTGGCTGCAATTTCGTCTTTGGCTTCAATTTTGTCTTCGGCTTCAATTTCTGAAAAAGAAATAGTCTGACATTCAAAGACTGTGTTTACAATACACAGACTTGCCAACCCCAGAGAGGTAAAAACCTGGAGGTGAACTACAAAAATCTGGAGATTCAATAAACTGTCCCATTTCATTGCTAAAACTATTACAAGGTGCAAAATGGGTGGAGGAAAACCGGCTTTTACAAGTTAATATTGGTCTGGAACAGTTAAAATCGTAAAACTTTATATTCCCGGTCCAAAAAGGGCCTGTTTATCTCTTGAATATTTCAACTATACTTGCCAGAGAGCACAAAAAGCGGATTTATTTGAGATCTCTATTATATGCAGAAATTGCCTTCTTTGCCAAATCTAACAGTTCATTATGAGGTCTCCATTTGTAACAGGGAGTACTGTTCTCTGAATAAGCCAGTTTAACTGCCCAAATGTTTGACAGTGTTCCATCAACATTTAAACATGAACGACTGTCGCTTTTATTATTGCAAACAACACTGAAAAGTCTTTCTTCCTCAGCATTACTATGTGGAACTACAAGTACTGTTTGTGCAACCTTTGAGAGATTTTGAAATCTTTTCACCACAAAACAACACGGTAATGGCACACTTCAGTTCCATCAGCATCAATGCAATCAACTACTTTGGCAGCTTGCCATGTACCTTGACCAATGTCAGAATCATCAAGTGAATATTTCCTGGTCAGACAAATCAAGATTCACAATTTCTGCATCTTATAAACTCTGGCTTCACAATGCGATTAGCAGTCTTTCTTGCCAATCCCAACATAGCTCCTTATAGCAGATGAATTGTTGGTTCACTTCTCTGTAGAAGCTTATTGAACTCAGTGAACAACTGTATAGATGCATTATGGAACAAGACAGGCTCCAGTATTGGATTTAAGACTAGGGAACTTCTTTAAAGCCCTTTCAATACACCTTTCCAGGGAAAGCCAACGGGTGGACACATGTTTGATGATTTTCTGGTACTCTTGGTCACAAAACTCAAAATATTGCAACAGCTTGCCGTTCCTTTTGGAGCTTTTGTCGAACCAATAATAAAGGTCAATTAAAATATCTTCAACATTTATGCCAGTGACTTCTGTGAAGCCATCATTTGCTTCAGCTGCAGCAATGTGAGCAAGATGGCATGCACAACCAGAAATAAAAATATCTCTTTACAACGTGAAGCTATTGAGTTATTGCATCCAACCATTGAATTAGTGTTGTCCACACTGAGGCTAACTGCGTTGAGCCACGGCATTGAATCATTTTGGAATTTCTGATCCATGACGTTGAATATTGCAGCAGCCTTTCCACAGTCTTCTCCACTTGTGGTACACATGTCGTAAAAATGACTTTGTACTTGTTTCGATCTATTGACATCAAATATGCGAACAGTAACAGGATTCATCTTCTTTAACCTGTATCATTCGATCCATCTATACCCAGACTGAAGGGGTGTTTCTTGCAGTGTTCAACTAAATATGGATGGCACGTGGGACCCATTGCAACATTAATGATAGCAGATGTTTTTGTTCGACCTCAGCTATAAGATGCTGTCCGGGAAGGCTTCTTTGAGCAAAGGACCCCAATGGTATACGGTCGCTATGGGGAGGTTGTGTTGTACCAGAAAGTTCGTGACCATTACTTCTGCTTTGTTTACTTTCTTGGTCAAAGAATCGGTGCCTCCAGAAAGGAGTTGCATATATGATGGTGTCTTCTTTGCTTCATCAACCCTTTTCTTGTGTATTTGCCCCTCACAATGGACCTTGACGTCCTTTATGCCCTGGTGAGCACAACTTATAGCCCTACCACATGGTATGCAGTAAAAGCTGCTCCGATCGTTTGACACAGCTTTGACAGGATACTGCTGAGCCCAAGCAGGGTTATATTTGACTTTATATTTTGCACAGCCTTCGTATTTCTTTTTGCTGACATTAGGTAGTTCATTTGGCCCAGATACTTCGCTTTCTTCGTCTAAGTATTCGCTACAGCGTTTTGCGCATTGCGGCAGCCATTTTGTTCCATAAACAATGCATGGCAGGGGACAAGGCTGAGGGAAGACTGGTGCAAAAACATGTGATTCGTGCCTAGACTCCACGCAGAGTGAAAAGCAAAATATGATCAGTTTTGATCATACGGTATCATGCAAACACTAAGTCAAGCAAAGTGTTGGTGAAGTTTTTTAAAAAAACGATCCAAGAAGCTTTATAGACCTTTTCGAATGATCCAGATCGTAGTTTTCCTTTTCGGAAGCTATTGCCATTACGTTAAGATATGAATTTTTTGTCTTTAGACAACTTGGTATCCTATTCCAACTATGAGCGCCGATTCTGGAGAAAGCAATCTTTTGAGTATTAAGCCTATTTATTTATAAAATAATTTATTTTATTTTAATTTATTTTAATTTAAATTTAAATAATTTATTCCAAATAAAACTTGGAAAGCAAGGTGTACTATAAAGTGTTTATGTGAAGTGTAGTTGTTTGCAATATATTTAGAAGTTTTAATATCCATCTTTTCAAATGCAATTATAATGGGTATTTGTTGTTTTAAACCATACACTCTTTAGCAGTTGCTTTACCTACCATCTTGCTCTACCACACAAATATAGGATGCTCTTACAAGCTTTTGTGTTCCATTGAAGCCATACACTTGCTCACTGAAAAAAGGGGAAATTGGTTGTTTTAAAGGATTATCACAAAATTCTGATTTAAAGCCAATGGCTTATGAAAATCAATAGTGAGCTTTGGGTGTGTATATTTCTCATGTGAAATAAAACAAGTAGCTGTTAAAATAACAAAGTTGGTGTAAGAGAATAAAAAACTCAGGAACTTAGCCTTAATTTACACGATGTGGATATTGGAATGATCTACAACATCAGGTTGAATGTTTCATGTGAATCATGTAGATAAGATGCCAGATGACACCACAATATTAAAACATATTATTGTAAGACATCACATTTTTAAAACAAATGAAATACGTTTTCCCAGTCCACATCTCCACAACATGACACTCGTCCACAATAGCTGCACAGAAAGAATGTAGTTGCGAGCTGCAATTCTTCAATGCGCTGAGGAACTCATTGTCAAGGACAATTTCTGCAGAAGCAAACAGAAGCTGAAATTTTGCAGACTTCAGTTCCTCCTTTGTAATGCATTTCAAAGAAGCTGCAGAAATCCCCAAACTTTTTGCCTCTGTGATCTGCTCCTCAATGAGACTGTTCAGTGGAGAAACAACAAGGGCCGTTTTATGTTCTCCACTCAACTTCATCTTCCTCGCCAACACAAATACTTGATAGATCAAGCTCTTCCCTTAGCCGGTTGGCAAGACTACTAAAATGTCGAAACCATTAAGCAAACTTTCTACTGCCATATATTGTTCCTTCTTCATTATGAAACTTAAGCCTAATTTTGATGAAAGCTCTTCTGAGACTAATTTTACAACTTCGCCACAACTCCTCGTGCTTTCCGCTATCTTGTTCTTTGCATGCATGTTAGCTTCCCGTCATACATTATCACACTCTCAACCAATCAAATCACTGAGTTGCTTTTCACAACACTTGACCTCTGAATACAATGGGTTCCGGGCAGGCTCATTTTGTCTTCCCCCCTCCTCCTTTCCCACTTTCTCCCTTTTCCCAAAAAAATGAGCCAGCTCGCAGGCTAGTATCAAAATGCAATCCTTTTGAAAAAAATCTGTTTTTCTGTTGAGATACAAGGACATGCTCATTTCGCCGTCAGACAAGGCGAACTGAAATCGCGAGGCGTGCCGTAAGAAAACAAACACGTATTAAGATATTATACTTATACCATTGTAATATGAAGCCTTTCAGTAGTCAGTAACGTTAATACTGAAAAGATTGATGAAAGTATAAATAAAACAGGCCAAGTTAAAGACACCCCCCTGAGTAGCAATAAATCATCCTCGAAAATTACCTAAAATGAACAATTTATTCCTTAAATCCAGCACCAGTTTTCTTGCTAAAATACAGTTCAGAACAGGAATCTCACCTTATTTTGTCAGAATATCAAGTCAAGGTTGTGGGTATCAGTCTTAATTTGGCCCGAGTTGACCTTTCTTCACAGGACTTTGGCAGTTTGTTTACACAATTATAAGTCATCTACAATGTATGGCGTTCGCGAATTTACTTTGACAGCAGCCTCTATGCAATAATAAATATAATCTTGCCGTTGTTTTTGCGTTTTCGTCCACAGCTTCCGTCTGGTGTTTACAATTCCCGCGATGTCAATCGTACAAATGCAGTTAAGACTGCAGCGTCCCTTTTTCGTTTCAAGGACTATCCTCGTCAGATCTGTCTTTTCGCGTACCCGTTTTTTGAATGCGTCTCTCTGAAACCGAATATCATAATAGAATGTTAACCCATAATAACGTTAAACGACTGATCATTTAAATGGCCTAAAACATTTAACATACCATCACGGGATTCTTTCACGGTTTTCCGAGATTGATTTTCTTTCTGCAACAGCCGGAAAAATTTAAGTTAGTCCAGGTAAAATGGAATGATGTCAACAAAAAAAACTTACGAAAATACTAGTTATGGATAAGAGGACTCAGATCTAAGTCACGTGGCCAAGTGGCGGTTACCATAGAACTGAATATGTTTGGCGTTTTTATGTAATAAAAATAGCTCTCTTATGCACAGCCATAAGGAATTCTTTCGGATGTAACTAAGTATAGACAAAAAAAATTCAAAATTTTAAGACGCTAATTTTTATTAATGCAATGATACAGTACATTATTTACCTATCATTTCGTGTTCAGTTCCGATTCGCTTTCGCTAAAAGGTTTTGTTTGTTTACCCCCCACCCCTTCCTTCATGGCTGGGCCTGAAAGTTACCTGTCCAAAACTATGCTCAAACCCGACCAATAAAATAAATTCAGATCACGCAGTAAATGAAAATGGTGCTTATAATAACACTAACAAAGCCAAACCTCTGTACACTTATTTTCAAGTTCGTTAAATGCATCTTTGGCTCTTTCGTTGCACAACAAACAGTTCGCGACTCCGTGTTCGCATGCAACAGTTAAAATTTCTTCGTCTTCATCGTGTTCAGTGTAGCTCTCCTTCCTCTGAAAATATGGCGCAAAAGTTCTTTCATTATTGTCAAAATAAACAAACCTTATCATGACTAGTCAAATTCCACAAGTACCATAATTCACTACTAGATGCATTTGTGTGAAACATGTGAAAGTTTTCACACATGTGAAAACTGAGAAATTTTAAATTTCACACGATTTGATATGTGAAATTTGGGACTGGTTTGCATCGATCTTGAACATGTGTGAAATTTTTCACATGTGTGAAATTCAGGTAAAAATTTAAATTTCACACAACTTCATGTGTGACAAATTGTGTGAAATTTCCCACTGGTTTGCCTCTATCTTGAAACTTGCGTGAAACATTAGTGAAATGTTGTAGTACGTGTGAAATTCAGGTAAAGATTTCAAACTTGATGTGTGAAAAATTGTGTGAAATTTATTACGTTTGCTGATGAAAAATGTCAAAACTTTTAATTTTGATTGACTCAAATTGATGTGTCAAAAAATGTGTGAAATTTGGCATTAATTGGCTTTTTTTTTAATTTTAAAGTTTTTCTTAGAGTTTTTAGTATATAAATAAATAATTTTACAATTTTGAGAAGTTGCATATTAAAATGTATTGTATCTTTTGTCATTTGAATATCTAAGAAATTTTTTGAAGAGCAGCAATAATTATTTTCCCTTTCCCAAATAGCTTTGTTTGGACTTGCATTAAAAAATATCAATAACAAAATGAATAATTAATTATAACTTGAATCATGAATTATCAAATGAGTTCTAAAGTTAATTTCAATATATTTTTAATACCTATGTTTGGTCTATGCCAATGTATATTATTGACAACTAGATGGATCAACTTCTATCCAACTGGGAGTTCAAAACTTCAACAACAAACTGAAGTTAAAGAGAAAATATACATGTATGCATGTGGCAAAGGAACAGTCTGGCAAAATAACTTCAAAAATACTGATCAATAATATGAGTTGAAAAGAATCTAGACAACATTAAATTAATTTGCTGTGCATGTACTACTATGAAAAGTTGATTCAATTTAACTATCCTCTTTTTGAGAGGCTGATCACGAGTAAAAGTTACAAACGTTCCTACTTATGTTACATGCACGTGACAACATTATATCATTATATAATAATTAAAGTACTGCATGGATCTATACAGTAATAGAAAAGAAATGCTAACTATAAAAACTTTAGGTAACTAAACTACACAGTTTCAAGTTATTTACAAATTTAGGTTCAAGACCCATAACAACTTGTCTTCAGCAGCAGTCACTAAAGGACAAGAGAGGTTTTTTATATTAGCAACTCCCATGGCATATGTCTCTGTATTTACATAATGTAGCCCAGATGACCCGTCCTTAAACACATTTGAAAATGCATGCAGAACAGCGAAGTATGTTCCAAAATCATCAGGAGATCCTCTGCTACAGACAAACTCCAGAATTTCTGCCACAACAGTAACTCCTGATCTGCCAGTGACTCCAGGGGCCTCAGACACAACTTCTTCTTCTAGCACAGCAACAACTGAGGACTTGGTTCCTTTTGAACCTTCAAGCATGCAGCTCCTGAGGAAATCTCCATCCAATGCTTTGCAATGTGTTATTTTACAACAGCTCTGAATATCCTTTGGTGTAGAAGCCATGGCCCTAGCCACCATCTGAGCTAGACTGTAGTCAAGGTATTTCTGATTTCTATTTCCTTTGACTCCTCAAAATCTTTTCTGTCCGTTTCTTCTGCATTACTGTCTTCCTGAATAAATTGTGGAAGAATGCCATCTGCCAAATCCACTGGTAGTCGATTTGTTTGTTGCATAACGTTGCAAAAATCAAAAATAAAAAATTCAAGAAATTATAATTAATTTAATTATTGTCAATTTTGTTGGATGTAAAACATTAAAAAAATGGTAGAAAAAGAACTAAAATCCAAAACCAACTTCAACTATATCTTCCCCAACACCCTTGCTCCCTTACGTACACTGGCGCAATCTTGCCTTAAGTAAATCTTTTATCTCAAATAATACTCCACATCTCACATTTGTTCATTTGTCAGTTGCAAATTTAACAAACTCATTATTGTAGAAGTTCTCCGGCACTAGCTTCAAGTGTATTGCAATATGTCAAAGCAAAACTGCATGTGAACATAATACATAAAAAGTAAGTCTGTGAATCTCTTCATAAGCAAGTTAAATAGGTAGTTCCCTTTGTCTATCATATACAGTTAAATCTTCTTGGTACACAAGTACTTTGTATGGTTTAATTAATTGAGTAATTAAGAGGATAGATTTCTTATTTGAATAGTATCTGGAGAACTTATATGAATGTTTACCCTGTATGTCTCCATTACAGTAATTTCTGAGTGTTGTCTGTTTAATGCTCGTCTGCATATCCAACTACCATTGAAACGCTCATAGACAAACATCCACCTATGAACAGGTCCAAATTCTTGAACACCACCTGCGGCATATCTTAAAATGTGCATACTTGCAGTCTAAAAACAAACCATTATTAAAATATTACATCAATAAAATTGTAGTGTAACAGCTGTAGTATTAAGATATAATATTATTTCAATAATTTTTATCGTACATATTTTTATCACTTCATGTCATGAATAGCTTTTCAAAAGGAAGTCACTAAATTATACAAAAATGACATACAATCAGTCCACGAAGCAGTATGTTTGTACAGTACCTGTATACTAACTGGAAAATCATTTTCTGTCTTAGAGCATACAACAGGCAACTCATCTTCTAAAGTTTGGGCATTTGCAATACTTTGTTGGTTTTGACACAACCGGGCCATAACGACCTTGAGGAGTAGATCTCAAGAAGATACAATCAGTAAAACCAATTACACCTACGATATTAATTATTTTATAAGCCTTCACAAAATGATTCTAATGCAGACTTATATAATTATTAAAATATCAAGGGGTTAGTACAGCTGTTAAGGAACAAAAATTTAGGGGATTGTTCACTTTGTGATACAAGCATGAAACTTGGCACATATATAGATGTTTATATACTGAACATTTTCTGATATGGAGCCATTCAGTAAATGTTCGGGGAAAAGAGTAGTTAAGGGGATAAAGTGACGTATACGATCGTTCATCATGAAAACGAGGCTGTAGTGTGGAAAAACTTTTATGTAGTTTTAGCAGCATAACTGGACAACATTAAGGTATAGGTGTAACTGTTGTTTTCACATTTTGTTGAGTTCATTGTTAAGACTTACTGTGAAAATAACAAAAGTAATGTTTTTGAGCAAAAGATAGAAAAATTGGATGGTTTTGTTGAGTTTGAAGATGGTTTCTTCCTTTTACGTGAAAATTCAAAATATTTAGAGCTGTAAAAAAATTGTATGACTGGTACCAAGCCTCCCCCGGTGCATATCGCCCGAGCGGGAGTTTGTGCTCTGGTGCCCAGTCCACGATCAGTACACTGACACGAGGAGACAAGATGGCGGCGGCCATGAAGAGCCAAACGAAGTAGGGAAAGAAAAGTTTGTTTCATTAAAAAAGAAAGGTTAGTTCATGAACATTTAGAATTAAATTTATGAAAAAATAATGAAAGTTTAAAATAAGAGACATTTGGCGATTATCCTATAAGAATATGAAAATAGTTACGATAAATGCTCAATAATTACAATGAAACTGCTGTTGGTGTTTGTTCTCTGATCTGTGTTTTTGATGTTTAACAAACATCCAACTTTCAACCTTTTTGTATCGGAACCTTTCAATGAACTAATTTTTTCTCAATACTGAAGACTTATGTTAAATAGCCCAATTGCGTCTATTGTACGTACAGTGATACTAGAGCTATAAATAGATGCAGAAGCGTGGAATGAATGTATCTTCGTAGAATAAAATTGTATTAATGGTATTTGTACTATTACAAAGGCACGTGTTTTGCTGTCATAATTCTTTATTTGACTTTTATGTCTAAATTCAATTTAAAAGCTTACGAGTATTTGTAAACTTACAAGAGATCTGTGCATTTGTAAAGATCTATTATATCTAGAATAACATAAATGTTGGAGTTTTTAAAAACAAAATTTTTTAATACAAATTTTGCCTTTGTTCATTGTCGAATTCGGTCATTGACGGTTTTTGTCCACAAGTAATGTTTTTAAAATCCCCTTTGATATCGTTAGTGGCCTTGCGCATGATACTGGTTATAGTTTCAATGGGCGGCTATTTTGCACCTTAAAATCATTATGTTTCCGGTGCAAAAAGACTTATAATCGGATCCAAAATTTGGAAACCAAATTTGGAACATTTGCAGAGTTGGGCAAGTTCTTCGATCTACAGAAGTTTTGATTTTTTGCTGACTGGGACAAAAAAAGTTTGAAAGGAAATTGTTTAGAAACTGCAGATTTTGAGCTTCACATTTTTCCGTCAGTTCCTTCGTTTCTGACATCCACTCATGCAGCTTTCGATAATCTACACTGCAGAGACTGCTAGGAAACTCGGGAAATGAGCGGTGCCCATCACGGCCAGGTGTAAACCTGAAAACCTCAATTTCCTTCAGATCCGAAATAATCTGCATTACAGCTTCTTGTGGCTTTCTCACAGACCTTTTGTCTTGACGCTCATGTAAGTTGTCCTTGTCCACTGAGTGCAGCAGCTCATTTTCTTGGTTTAGGTTTGGCCCTAGCGCTCTGCAGATCGTCTTAAGGTTACAGGATAGGATAGAGGTGTGTTTCACAAAAATTATGTTTGCGCGCCACGTTTAAATGATTTCCCTTTAAAGTATGGTCCTTTCTAGAGTCCAATAAATGTAGATTCGTACTTTAAAAGTAGAATTTAGAAAAATTCAAAAATTTAAAAGTCAAATACGCAAAAGAACCTCTTGTCCGCCAAATGTTAACTCTCGCGTCTGCTTTGGCTAAAAGCTGTCAAAATGTCATTTTCGTAATCTTGAATAGTCATACTTTAAAAGGGTGTCGGGTAATTTTGAGTTTTTGAGTGGTTCAAATTTGACAGCAGTTTTCTTTCAAAAGTTTAGAAAATATGTTAACCACGTACTGATTCGGGAATAATTCTATTATAATACAATTACAGAAAAATTCCCGACACCCTTTTGAATGTCTGGCTATTGTCAATGAGCAGTGAAAATTTGGACAAGCTTGATTGAAACCAGACGAAGTTATAACCTTTCAAAGTAGTCAAAATACCCAAATTTCTATTTGTTAGAAATAAGCGAACAAAGATTTCGCGGGAATGGTGGTCTCTTGCTGACACTTTTAAAAAACACCTTTTCGAAGATAAAGTTGATCTAATTAGGCAGAGCCAATCACAGACGGGTCAAAAGTTCCGTGTGGATTGCCGCCAGTCACGTACTAACTGCATATTCTGTTTTATTTATCCTTGTGGGCTTTGAACGCCGCAACATTACTTTGTTTAGTTTTCTGGGACATCTTCTAAAATTTTTTATCACAATGAGCAAAAGGAAAACTACAGCAGCATTGTCCCGTGGTTCAAAAAAAAGTCGACCGTCAACTTCAACTACTGAGGGAAACCTGAATAGTTCCGAATGTTCTCCCGGTCAATTACGACAACAAATGATTTATGAGATGAGACAAGTTGGGTAAGAGAACAGTGTTGAAAAATGTATTTTTTTAATTTCATTTTAGCTCTGTTTTTGTATGAAGTAACTTAAAATCTAAATTCTTACAGATACGATGGCGAAGAGTTTGCAACATTTTTGGAGAATGGAGTTAAGCCCCATTTACACGAGCAATTTTTCCTTGACAAGTTTGCCTTGACAAGGAAAAATTGCTCATGTAGATGGGGAATAGTGGACAAATTTTCCTTGTCAAGGAAAAATTGTCAAGTCAGAAATTTGCTCGTGTAGACGGACAACAAGGAAAATGTGACAAGGATATTATTGATTTATTTATAACCGAAACTTGTCAAGGGAAACTTGCTGACCGTCTACATGAACAAGAAAACCATGTCAATGAAACTTGTCAAGGAAATATTGCTCGTGTAAATGGGGCTTTAAACAGTGTAATATATACAGACAGTTGTTTCATATAGTTTCACCCGACTTGCAATACGTTTATGGCAATTGGTATTTCTCGTTTTACTAGCTCAGTAAATGTTCTGTAGCTGTTCACCAGTATCAGTGACCACTAACAGGCAATTTAATTTTGTCGTTTTTATTAAACTCGTTTCATTTAACACTAAATCTTTTCTTCTGAAACTATTATAAAACGACATGCAATTTTGACTTCCTTTTCGAAACGATGAATAGCCAAGGATAATTGGAGCCAGGAAACCCGATCTCACAACGCGCAAAATGTAATATCAAATGATTTGGTATAGACATAATTCGCCCAAGGTTAAAATCTCTCAAAAACGCTACCATGTGAGTTCCTATAGCTGAGAACATAAAAATACTATACCCATTGTGCCATCTACTGGAGACCCATTCCCCGTGTGAGTTCCTATAGCTCAGAAAATATTTTACCAATGTGCCATCTTCTAGAGACCCATTCCCCATGTGAATTCCTATAGCTCAGAAAATATACCCAATGTACCATCTAACAGAACCAAGTTACGTGATCCATTCCCCATGTGAGTTCCTATAGTTCAGGACATGTATCCAATGTGCTATCTACTAGAACCAAGTTGAGTGATCCGTTCCCCATGTGGGCAGAACGTCTGTAAGGTAATCAGGGGGCATGGGCTTGATTCCCGTTAGGAACTAAAAAGAGAGAAAAAAGCCTGTTAGAATTGTTTGCCTTTGTTAATCGTTAATATCAGCCTTTACTTTTCAACACAGCAAGGAGGTGTTTCTCCAGAGTGAAGCCAAGGCCCGCCTAGCGGTGCAGCTAGCAGCCAAAAATGACTGGAAAACAACTCGCAGACCATCAATTACCAAACCAAACCCCAAACCTTCTTTCATCACCACTGTGAACCAGGTGAATCAGCTCTGAAATGTGTCTATTTCGCCTGTTACTATTCCATTTCTATTTAACCCAATTTCGATTAAAGATGTAAAATACAATACTCCTGCCAACCTGCAAATAGTCCAAACTAATCTAGACAGATTAGTTTTATGGTAAAGTAAAACAAAATCAATTTAAATGGTAAATATCGAACGTCCACTTTATAAGTGGAATCGTCGGAGGGAGACCATGAAAAACTGGAATAGTAGTAGTATTGTAGGGACCGAATTACCCTTTTTTCGGTAAAACTCATTAACGTGCGATCTATATCGTGGAGTCTATATATTGCTAGGAAATCTAGTGTAATATAGAATCGCTGGACCGTATCCTCCTTCACCATTATCATTTTCCTTCTCCTCCTTCTCATTTCTATACAGTCAATTATAGGTAGGCTATATAGCCTTTCTGGTCTAACATAATCAACTAGATATCTAACATTACAAAGGTATTAAGTATTCACAATTTGGTGCCCAAACTGTTATAAAGGGTTTTTCTCTTTCCTTTTCTTTAAGTTTTTTTTAAATTAAATTTTAAGTGTTTCTAGTTCAATTTACAATTTTACCTCTCCAAGAAAAAATATTTGCTTGCTAGTTCATTTTACTTTGTCAAAGAAGCCGAGAATATTCAGAACAAAGTCACCCGGCTATTACGAAATCTTAAATATGCCAAAATGCATTCAACCATTGAAAACAGTACATTTTCCAAAATTGCTGCATTTGGCACCAAAACGTTCCTTTCTTATATTTTTTTCGTGTTGTCAGTTTCTTCCATCAAGTTTACAATATTTCCTAGGTCTCAGTAGCCGTGAATATCAAAACATCAAAATCATTTAATATTTAAAATTCACCCAACCGTTGCAGACTCATTAATATACGACGTCTCGCCAACAGCTAATGAAAGCAGAATAATGGAGGATTGATGTAATTTTCGTCTGTTTGCGTCGTATTCACCTTTTGCGTGGATTTGCATACACTGTAAGCTTAACAACTTTATAATTTCTATAGTTTTCGACTTGGGAAATGACAGAACCGCTTGGCTTTGTTTCTTATAATGTCAATAACGAACTAAAAATACAAACATTACGCGCGATGGCGCAATCCTTCAAAGCAAAAGAGTGTCTGAGAAAGGTTGGGCAAGTCGTTCAAAAACAAAAGAATCCTCATTTTTTATTCATGAGAAGATGCATGGCACATTTTAGGTCATCCTAAGATAATTTATTTCCCGCACGTTAATGAGATTCAATTCAAACAAAGGGGGTAATTCGGCCCCTACTATACTACTAATAGTAGGTCATCCTAAGAGAATTTATTTCCCGCACGTTAATGAGATTCAATTCAAACAAAGGGGGTAATTCGGCCCCTATTATACTACTATTAGTGTATGGAAAAGTGAGAATATTTAAAGATATCAGTTTGTGCTGAGAGTTATGGATGCGTCTTGTTTAATAACTGAATAGAGGTACCTATCTAAAAAGATCAACTTCCATTTAAAGGTTTTTGGAGGTCTTATTCATAACGTTGAGCCTTTACTACTCCTGACGCTCGGAAAGCGAGGCCATTCTAAGGCATGCAGCATGCAAGAGAAGCTTGAGTCCTTGCCGGGATCAATCCAGCATACATGAGAGAATTAGATCGAAAAATAGTTAGATATAGATTTGCCTTTGTGTGAGATGAAATTTAGAGTGTTGGCATGAACTCTTCGTTAGAATCTGATCACAGTGTTTATTAAGACACAAATCCGATTAGATGGTAACATCAAGATAAGGGTAACAATTAGTTGCTTTTAGAGCTTTACGAAAAGTTTTGTAGTGTAATTAAGCAGCATATCCAAGATGTGATTGAATTGTTCCGGTCATTGTAAACCTTAAGAGGCATTTCGAGCACCACGTGTCACATTCATCAAGATGGCTTAAGTTTGTATATTGCAGAATAGCTGAAAATTATAGCTGGCGAAAATGAGTTGAAATGGCAGGAGACAGAAAAGAATCAACTGCCATGCCGAAGGATTGCTGGTAAAAGTCATAAATGCATTTAAGAAACACTGAACTTAATATTTTTTATAAGGAGTTCAGTTGATGTAGCGTTAAACTTTCAAAACCTACCCCAAGTGTTTTCTTCAATTGACCAGTCGTGTATTGAAGGTAGTAAGAAAACAAGCAGAGACATGTGGACACTCTGTAAGCCTGATAAGTTTTCATCTGTCATACAAAACACATAAAGTTTTTTGAACACTTTAGAATAAACAATATTGATTTATTCACAGGTTTTGAACTCAAACATTACAATGAATCATATATCAACTATGTGGGTTTGTCAATACTTTTCAGATGGGAACTGCTCAACCGAGCAAGATGAACCGGTATGAGGAACACTGCAAAAACAATTCATTATTGAGGTCCGTGTTTGTAGAAGATCTGGATCTGTTGGTTGTGGCCTCAGAAGACAACAATATATGTGAGTAGCAGTGTCGTACTGTAGTTATACAAATAGTTGTTGACATTTATAATCGGCAGTCCAATGAGTTATGAGATGAGAGAAAGGTTTCGATTTAAAACTGGTGCACAAGCATGAGTTAACAATTAACAAACTTTTTGGTTATCACGTTAGAATCTAACGTTTGAATAAACAAACTAAATACACATACTATTATCAAACTGATATAATTTTTGTAAAAAGGAAACGAATACATACTTCATTCGAAAGTCTGTATGTTACTTTCTTTATCCACAGATGTTTGGGGCTTTGATGAAGATGCAGTCCAAGTGCTTGAAAACATGAGACCACACGACGAAAGTCTAATCTACAAGTATGCTATTTTGTTGGGAGAGAAAGCACTCAAAAGTGACGAGGTGGGTTTCGATATTAACCCTTGTCCTGCTAGAAACGATGTCACATAACGTTAAACTAAAAACGCCCTAACTTATGAACCGGTGCTTGAAACTTTATAAAGTGACCATTCATTTTCTTTGTCTTTACAAGTAAATTCTGAAAATGTTCACTGCTTCAACAAATTCTGAAGTTGTTAATTTTTAGGAATTAGGAGACTCAGTAGGAAAAGGGTTAGACTTAGGAAAAGGGTTAGACTTAAGAAAGATCTAATTGAACGTTTAAAGAAAGAGAAACTGCCGGATGGATTTGTGATGGTTAGCTTTGACGTATCAGCATTGTTCACCAACGTCCCACTTGACACAACGATAGAGATAATATTACGCAAAATCTATGATCAAA
>JAOCNB020129063.1:0-10752 GCA_026546465.2 Palythoa caribaeorum | reverse complement strand
CACCCTGGAGGGCAATTGCATGGTTTAATAAAGCCCATTTTGTACCCCCAAAATTGTGTTGTGATTTTAAAGCGAGTTTTATTGACGTTTTTCAGATGTCTGTCTTTGAAAGAGATACTCCAAAACACAGCACGATCACAGATGGCATTCTGATTAATAGAAACATCTTTTAGAAACTTGTAAAAATAAAATTAAAAAACCATCTTTTGCCCAGCTTAACTATAATAAAACATTTTAGTTCAGTTATACTTAAGTTAAGTATTTATCTGAAGGTATGATGTCAGGTGTACACACGGCCGTATTAACTAATTAATTACTCCCTTTGTACCCTTCTGCTGGGTGCAAAATTTCTGTAAATCGTTTTTCAAACATTTCAACTTTGTAACAAAATAAACTCAATTGTAATCCTTAATGCACAATATAACACTATCACCTAAAGCAAACTTCCATACCATGCTCTGGTGTTTGAGGAGTTTCTATTCCAATCCTGTGGTCGGCAGTTGGTTGAATTGAAGAGCTTCCCTCTCCGACACTCGCCATACCAGTGCTACAGCAAGACTCGGAATTCTTTGAAGAAAACGAACTCAAAGAGTTTGTAGTTACATTGTTTTCATCACACTGTCTATTAGTTTCAGCTTTATAAATTGAAATTTGTGAGTCTGAAGGATTATGAACACTGTTTTTGCTTCCAGTGTTTGCCTCTTTATGCTCACGGTCTGAATCTGAAGATTCCACTTCATCATCACTTGAGCTATCTTCACTTAGATTTTCTTCCTGACATTTTGAATACTGTAAAGATGCCGCGATAGCCGCTTCAAGTTGTGAATCTTCTGAGGCATCAACAATTGATTCCTGAAGAATGTGGAGACCTGAGTTAACACCTTAAAACGCACTTAACCCTTTTCTGTCCCAGGCAATTTATCAACATTTAGCTTCTCCTTAAACAACTGAAACAAAATAATATAACTGGTAATGGAAAATAAGGAATGATCAACTACTATAAGCTGTGGAAGCTGAAAAGCTAAATTCTCCCAAACTATTAATATGGAAAGTATTGAGCTCAGTTGGAAGAGCTCAGTGGTTAGAGCGTCTGACGGTAACCAGAGGGTCATGGTTCCATTCCCGTTAGGGACTCAAAAGTTTTTTCTTCTGAGAAAAAGAAGCTTGTTTCAACGCAAACATTTCTTCTATAATTATTTACAAGCTGACGCTTTATACAGCTTTTGTGGTAACTACCATTCTTCTTAATTGAATGGTAAATAACAGTACAGTTTAGCATTCGAAAATTCAAACAGTTAATTCATACAAAAGCTGCCAAAAATGATTCTATTTCAAATTTTGCCCAAATGTTGGCATGCTACCAAGTTTTGAAATCTGCTATCAACATAAAAGCTTGATGTGAAAACCAAAATTAAACAAGTCAACACACAAGAAAATGAAACCGCAGACATTGCTTAATACTCTGACATGATGAAGCTTTTGTAGCTTTAGAGAAGTTAAACAGATTAAGAAATAATGTATACTTCTGTCAAGAATTACATTCCTGAAAGCCTAAAAGATATACCAGTATCAAAATCGAATACATACCAGCCAACGAGTTCCAAAGTATTTAGATCTCATGAAGGAACATTTAACTGGATGATATTACATTGAAGAATTAATTATTTTGAATGGCAAACTGTACAACTGTCCTTTTGCATTTTTTCTGGCATGTTCAACACATGCCAAAATCCAAGCAATTAGTATTTTTGTCCTTTTACTGTAATTGCAACCGTCTTCTATAGGTAAATCCTTTGCCTGACGAGGGAATTCCACGCTAAATTTCACGCGAAGCAAAAAAATTTGCGGTCAGCTGCAAGCGCACGTTTGGGAATCCATTGCAATGCTCTGCTGTTTTTTTTCATCAGCCAAGTATAGTGCAGCGCTCAGTCATGACAAGGCATTTGCTGGTGCGATCAATTTCGTTATTCATTCAAGTCTACTCTGACAAGAAAATAGAAAGATCTAAAGTTAAAAATGGAATCTTTATTGCCGGTTTGACATACAATGACAAAAACTCAGTTGTTTGAAAAGGATTAAAAAGTGATAAAATACAAGAAGTCATGAATTTGACCTCTGAACAACATGAAATCGTTTAATGAAGCGACACGAACAAACATATGTCGGCAAAAAGTCATAAAACTCCAATTATAAAGTAAATATTCAATATTGTTTCTGAAAAGCAATTAATTGTTATGATTTCAAACTGAGGACAATTTGAAACTGAAAGCTGGTTTTGGTCATCTTTAGAATAGCAAAGCCAAAGTCGAAGCCGAAGGAAAAAAATATCACTGGCTCGTTGGTTTATTTACACGTGGTGATGATGAATGGCGACATTTACTGTGGAGTTGTTAAAAGTTGCACCACTGAACAAACCACCCATGGCACCTGTCAAATAACTCGAGGAAACATGGTTCTGGTTGTTTGGCGGACCTGCAACGCTTGTTTGTGGGGCCAACGACAACTGAACTGAGTTTTGTTCTGCAGCACTGTTGCTTGTTGTTGCGCTGGCTGATGTTGGCTTGCTGAATCCGGCTAACTTGTTGGACATTCTTCTCTGCTTTTCCAGTGGGTTGTGGCTGTAACTCACAATTGAATCAGTGCTTGCATGACCCGTCAGCTCAGACATTTCTAGTGGGTTAAGTTCATCATGAAGGGTCTCAATGACCGTCTTGCGCCCGCTCGTATTGGTAAATTTACCACTCAGTTCAGCCATCTTGGCAATGTTTGACATCATCTTGGCAAGACTGTTTTTGCCAACAGCTGATTGTTTAAACCAGATTTTACCTTTGGGGTTAACAACTGGCGTAAGAAAGAAGTTAGGAGGAACATTTTCTCCCTTTGGCCGGTGATTAACATACTCCAGGAAAGCCCTGTATGGATCTCGGTCGCCGCCATCTGTTGGAAATATCTTGTTGTTGTATTTTCTTGCGCCTTTTCTCGAACTTTCTTCGTCGCCCTGGCGGTTCTTTGTTTGTCGCTCTTTGTATTCAATAAATTCAGGAGTTATAGTGAAATCCTCCAGCCGGCAGTCATGTTGTTCTTGAAAGCCTCTCATACCGAGATGAGTCATGTTATTCCACCAAACCAAGTTGAGGAGCGCCCTCGGATTGCTTAAACCGATTGCACCGGTAGCCCACATCTTCTCAATTTCCTCCTCTTCAACCGGTTGTGCTGAATTGGCTTTATTTCCCAATCCTTTTTTCTTTAGATCTTTTTTTTTCAGCGATAAAATGTTAGCAACCTCTTCAAATCCCATTCCGGATGTTTTCTCGATATCAAAATTATCGGGTGCCGGTGGACATGGATGATCCAAGAAGTAGCCATTGCAATACGTCTGCAGTGACCCAGGTTCGTACTCCTCTGCTTTCTTTTCTTTTGTTGTTTGCCTTATCTCGACAAAAAAATATTGAGCATCCTTTTTTGATATTTCGTCAAGTTGAAGTTCGGTTCCGTGTTTTGCCAAGTACCACTGTTGCAGTCGCCTACGGCAGTATCAGTGCTTTTCTTGTTGTTTTTTGCTACCATATTTTCTTTAAATTCTTTGAGTTCACTTTCAGACAATGGTACCACTGTTGGCTTATCAAAACTCTTTTCTTCATTGTCCTTGTCTTCCGAAATTTTATCCATTTCTGTTACATTAAGTGAATTTACATATTGCTTGTTTTCCCACATGTAGCGATGACCAAATGTAAAAAAATTTTCCCTCTGAGGGAATAACACGGTGCTGACAAACCCAAATAACATAAAGAAACATCAAGGTTATAAATCTCAGATTTCGAAGATATCCAAGACCATAAAGGCTGAGAACAGTAAATGTATTTGCACAGAATATGATTTCACTCTGCTTTGTCCGCCATTTTGGTGTTTAAAACAGTCAAAATGCGCGTGCCCTGGGTACATGCAAATACGTGCCACAAAAAAATAAAAAAAAGCAGCCCATCCCTTGACTCGTTGCCTGCCAGCACAAGTAAAAAAACAGTTGTACAAGGTTGGTGTGAATGAAAACAGTGTGAGTACATAGTTTCCAAGAGAGACATTATATCGGGTATGAGATTAATTACCTTGAGAAAACGCGTAAACTTCGTTTTCATGCTGAGAAACAGTGATAACTGTACTAAAAGCAAGTAGGTTATGAAAAACTTATTTAATGCTCTTGTACTAAACTTTAACAGAAATAAACCATAAGTATTATACAAGAGAGCTAACAGAGGGAAAATTAAACAAACCTTTTTCCTTTTCTTGGTGGGAGGGCAATCATTCTCATCATATGAATGCTGAAGCACAAACTCTGTCGCTACAAAAAAGGAAACTGTTAACTTATGCACTACTGTAAATGTTTTGAAACATTTTGGACAGAACTTTGCGATTTCACAAAATTTTGTGGCTTTCTGATTACCAATAACAAGACTTGCAAAATAGGTTTTATTATCATTTTTAACTACCTCTAATATGTAACTACTCTCGTATATGCAAATCAAGTTATCGGTAATGATGAGTTCGTTCTGCCAAAATCTTATGTAATTATTTGCAATTTTAGTTGACAATTTTATTGTTGCTCTCGTCCTAAAAGGGAATTTTTACTATAAATGTATTGACATATTGATTTCTATTCAATACTTCAATATTCGATTACAAGTTAATACTTGTAAACGATCTATCATTATCTGAAACAAGTTGTTATGATATTGCTAAAAGGCCTGAGTAGTAGGAATTTGGTAAATAAAGGGTCTTTCAAACTGAGCCAAGAGCCAATTTTAAAAGAGCTGAAAGCGATTTTAACAATAAAATCATTACAATAGTGTTTGCGAGGGCGCTGAATGGGTTTACCAATTATAGTAGAAAAGCTTTCAGCTCTTTTACAATTCAGTTCAATTCAATTCAGCTCAGTTTTTGGGGCTGGTGTTGTGAACATTGACTAGCGTGAATCTTGTAAGTTCTTCTTTGTACAGGGTTTTCTAGATAGGATTTAAAATTGCAAACACAAGTTACTCTTCCAGTGGCACTTCAAGTGTCAGTAATATAATGTCAGTCAAAACCACCCATTTATCGCTGCTTTCAAGAATTATTTCTCAGCTGTGGTGCATGATATGATAAAGAAAATGTCCAAACAATTAATTTTATGCGTACATTAATACAAGATTAGATCGTAAAAAAGTAGAGTTTCTCCTTTAACAACAGAGTTTTCATCTTTGTTGCAGAGATAAGAATGTAATGTAAGACGAATAGTTCCCTAGTTCTCCTCTCGTTGCAATGTTTGATGACTACGGTTCAATTATGGATGTATCTTGCAAAATTTTAAATGTGCCTGGTCAACTGGACTTTTATCCCATTTGGTAACGTTTGTAATTTTAGAAAAAGCTCATATTTCTCCACCATAAGTCAAGGTTGAAAGCATGGCTGCGTCAAATATTTTATAACAAGTGCAATCAGTGGAGTCACTCAGGGTCCCTATCACAAAATTCCAGACTGCTCACACATCATGCGATAAGAGCAAGAGAATTAGATTATGGACACTAAAAAAATGTTATTATTTATCTGTTCAATAAAAATCCTACCATTTTCACAAAACGACTGGGCATCAACATGCCCCCATTCCACCATTTTCTCCCCTGTCAAGAGAATAATTTATCAAGACTGAATACAGGTAGGAAATAACTAATCGTTGATCTTATTCATAAAAACTTTAAACTTCTTCAGCCAGTAAATTACCATCAATTGTAAATGTCTTAATTCTGTAATTCTGTTGGACGACTATTTTTAACTTGAGGAGACTAACAAGATAAAATTAACAATTTTTGACATAGCTAACAATACAAAACAACTACTTCCTCTGATGCTTCTGACTTTAACTACATATTCAAAATCTGAGTTGCTTTTAGAGGTCTCATTGTTCCAAATTTGAGAAATTACGTAATAGTAAATAAAATAAAAGTATTTTTGACAGAATCAACAATAAATAAAATCAGCGACGATGGCAAACTATTGGAGAAAAACCCAAACAGTAGTTGTTTCAACTGCAATGAAAGCAAGAGAACTATTCTTTACTGGTTCAGTTTTGATATAATTGATTTTTATCCATCCATAACAAAAGACAACTTGATTATGATTGCAAAAACAGTTCACCATTATTTCTGATGATGAACACGAAATAATTATGAATGCAAGGAAATATTTATTGTTTAATGATAAATACCCATGAATACTAAAATAAGGGATTCCCGGATGTTTGATGAAGGTGAGCTTCGTGGTGGATCTCTATCTTACGCCCTATCCACACTTTTCATCTTATCGAAAATGTATAAAAAGATTTGCGTCCACAATATATAACAACAATGGATACGAAAACACTCATTTTCATCAACAACCTTTGTTCGAGTGTGTTTTTGAAGTAAGCAATGATGTAAGCGTTTTTGAAAACCTTCATTTTCGTCCGTCCACCATAAATGTTTGAGAGGAATTCTGAAGATTAATTGACAAGACCACATAAGCAATGAAAAGGTGTTTAGAAGAGCAAAAATGGAGACATTGAGCAGAGAAGTTAAAAAATGGAGATGGAAGATGATTGGTCACGTGCTGAGGCAAGATCGGGAGAGTGATTGTAAAATTGCAATGACTTGGGCACCAGTAGGATGAACAAAGTGAGGAAGGCCAAAGACCTTATGGAGAAGGACCGTAGAACAAGATAGAGGAAAGATGGGGTGGAGGCCATGTGATGAGGTGACAGGAAAGAGTGGAAGAACCATGTGATGGCCCTATGTGCCATTTTGGCATAAAGAGGATATGATGATGATGATGATGATGATGATGATAAGGACACTACGATTCTGCACCTTTGTTTTCGAAAACCCTCCTTATTGCCTCTCCACACTAAGATGCTACAACTCCGCTTTCAGAAAACTTCACCCTGGAGGGCGTTTTCGAAAACCTCCGTTTTCAGTGACATACACGCACCTTCAATTTCAATCATATCAGTGTGGACAGAGAGCAAAAATGGATAAAAAGTATGTGTTTTCAAACGAAAACGCATTAGTATGGACAGGACCTTAGGCAAGCTAAAATTCAAGCCAAATTACCTCGAGACTTTAAAGTAATTAAAGGAGCTAATAGAACGTTTTCGCTTCTCGAAGGTTTTCATCTTAATATCCCCCCTCCCCCCTTTCAATATTGGTCCATTTTTGTGAACATGATATTTGGATTTAAAATCAACATTGTAAGGGGGAGGGGGGATTGTTTCAATATAAAAAATACAAAAAATTTCAACTAATTTGGTCCAGGTTGTAGATTCTGCCCATCCAAAGGAAATATACGTCTGCATTAAGAAAAAGGCTTAGCCAGCTTTTAAGGTTCAAACACAAAATGGCTAGACAGGAAAAAATATTTCTCAAAAAAAAAATCTGTGAAACGTGTCTGAGGATCACTGCCTTGGAAAACCTGAAAGTTGCTAACTTCTTACAGTAGTAGACGTGACTCTAAGCCTTGAAACCACAAAGCTCCATGGCCAAATTTTACCGTCCCCAAGCACTATCAAACAGCTTCCCACATCTCAAAGTACCAAGATCTCAACCCTCTCATACAACAAGCAAGAATTCATTGAAAAACTTCAGTGCTTTAAAATGATGCGCTAAAAGCGCAGAGATTTCAAGATGGCCTTTAATTCACACCAAAAGAAACACAGGGCAAGGTAATAAGAAGAAAATGGCAAAAAAATATCTAATTTAATTCTCCATCTCACAAAACAATGTATAGATCTATGGGGCACAAATTACCAAACACTGACTAACAACCACTTCCAGCAAACCCATATTTCCATAAGCTGTTTATCGTAAATCAGGGGGTTTCAATTGATGAGTTTAGGAGGGGTCCTCTTCCTTTCATGAGGGGTTACAATCGAACGGCCAAATACTGAAAATTTAGTGTGATGATTGCCAGTGCATGAAACTGCAATAACTTTTTAAAATTTTTATACAGCTGTACAAGAAATTGTATCACGCACGGCAAGCACTCTTAGGATACAGTCAGAACTTTAAAATTTTACTTAAACTTCATAAAATCCTTGGAATGAGTATGGTATAAGTGTGCATCACGTTATCTTACCTGTTCTTGGATCTAAGATAGCAACATAAGGAAACGATGTAACATGATAAAACTGGCTGTATCGGTCTCCTTCATCACTATCTCTATACACCTAAAATGACATTTGTAGTAACAGTTATGATAACAATAATTTCAAAAAAATAGCAGATAATACAACATAACTTCTTACCAAAAGGAACTTAGATAATGAATTTAAAATAAAGATTTCGCTTAATAACCAACGTTTCAGAACCACCATGGTTCCATTTTCAAGGAGTAACGAAATTACTTTGGTGAAAAATTCAGTTCATAAACTTGTGACAACAATTTAGATGATTTAGACTAATTTACATAAACAAAGATACAAAAGAAAAAGGTACAGTACAATAAGGGCCATTGAACACTTTGGCAGGGATGGCATCAGAACCTGGGGCTTTACCAGACGACATTGGCTTGATTGCCTTGACAACTTCATCTGCAATGGGGGGAATGTCTCAGAGGTTGACAGCCACTGGGGGGAGAAGCTCTATGGCTTCGTTGTTAATGGATGATGGCCAGTTCAGAACGCCATCGAAGTGCTCTGCCCATCTCTCAATGATGTCGTTCTTGTCAGTGATCAAGGTGGTTCTATCTGCACTTAGCATTAGTGAACTGCTGGAGGTAGACGGTCCATAAATGCTCTTTTGATAGTCGTAGAACTGCTTCATATAATGTCCGTCAGCATAGCCTTGAATCTCATTGGCCTTCTTGCTGAACCAGGTGTCTTGCATGTTGCGAAGCTTCCTCTGGACTTCACTGCATTTGCTGGTGTAGGCATCCTCCTTTGAGTCAATGTCAATCTGGTGGTCTTGCTGGAGTTGGCACTTTTCTTCCAGCAGTGCTTCAATTTCGACATCATTCTCATTGAACTAGTCCAGTGGGTTTTTCGTGGCCAGGCCAGGCACCTGGGGGCAAATAGAGTGAACTGCTATCTTCAAAGAATCCCAGTCTGTGCCGGAGACCTCTTTCAAGTGGTTGTCCAGGGTTTCAGTGAGTTCATGTTGTACATGTACAGAGGGGAGTTTGAGCTTGTTAATGTTGAGCCTCTTGACAACTTTTTTGTCCTTGAGGTCTTCGCTTGGCTGGGCGTATAGCTTGGTTTTGGAGATGATAAGACAGTGGTGCATCCAACAGTTGGCATTGTACATGTTCTTGGTCACTCGCACACCCTACCTGTCCTTTGCAGGATGTGCGAGTGACCAACAGAGCAGAACATGGTGTTGGTGATGGGCAGGTCATGGGTGGCGTAAGTCCTGAGCAGGAGGAGACCATTACTGTTTCGTTTTCTAATGACTCTGTCCCATGCCTAGTGGTCTTTGCTGATGCAGGCACTGAAGTAGCCAAGGAGGATGTCAAACTATGGAGCAGTGGAGATGAGAGCTTCCAGTTCTGTAACTTATCTTTTACTTCCTCTGGGTTGGTCGTGGTTGAAGTATATACGCTGATGAGGGTAGCAGATCTCTTCTTGCGACCATTAAAACCCTTGGGGATGCTAGTTTCTTCACGAGGTGCTCTTTGATGGCAAAGCCGACACTGGCCTCATGACACTTTTCATTGTGTGACCAATCCAGAAGAAGATGTAGCCACCGCCAATCTTGGTGAGCTGCCCTTTGTCAGAGAAGTGGGTTTCACTAGGTGCTGAGATGTCGGCTTTGTAGCGAGCAAGTTCTCTAGCCACAAGGGCTATTCTGCATTCTAGCCTACCTGACTTGGTGGTGGTCATGTCGAGGAGAGTTCTAACATTCCAAACTGCTGGGGTGAGCTTGTGAGATTTCTTTTGGTTTCAACCGCTGTGAGGGATACCCACCAGCCATGGTATAACAGTTTACCAGCTATGATGCACTTAACCATCATGGTTGATTTATCTAACTTCTACAAAAATCAATGTAAAGAAGAACTGTTCAGGCCACCAAAGCTATATCTGTGTGTCAGATGAAGATGGTGGCATATGGGGAACTCCGACCAGAAAACCTTTCTTACACATCACAAAATGGCTAGAAACATGCTGAGAAAAAATATTAAGTACAAAACAGGGAAACTTTATTTCTTCTTTTTGTAGAAGAATTTTCATGATTTCAAAAAATGATAATTTTTCCCATTCAAAGTTTTATAATCAGCAACTTACACACAGTTGTAGCTTGAGCTACTTGTGGCTCATGTCACTTGCATGATTATCATTTCAGGTTATTGTCTAGTCTGTTGTGTTTATGTGCCCATAATTTCACAAGACGTAAAATGGGCATTTCAAACATCTTAAACAAAAACGGGGAAAATAGCTAATACATGGTTCTAGAACACTGACAAACGATAACAAAGTTTCCGGAGTTTTGCAGGAGTTTTCCAGGGTAGAAAATATATTTTTCCATGACCCAACCCAAATTCTCTCTCCGCAAAAACAAAACGATATCAAGGAATTTCAATATCAATTTCTGTCACAATAGTAGCAACTGGTATATTACAGGGACCGCAGAGCTGGGTGGGCCAGGTGGGCACGTGCCCCCCCAATAATTTTGCTGCATCCGCCCTGAAAAAGGACCTTTTCAGATTTATTTTTATAAAAAAGAATTTAAATAAATGAACTAACTTGTGGTTTATTTT
>JAOCNB020128998.1:0-10753 GCA_026546465.2 Palythoa caribaeorum | reverse complement strand
CCTCCCCCACACTATTTTCGCCAAGTTTGTAAATTTCAGAGGCCCTGAATTTAAAAATATTTCCGGGAAGTGAGTTTGCTGCTATGGCCATCCCACGTATTTTCATGTTTACAGCCGTTTTTGTGTAAAAGTAAGCCTTTAGGGTGGGTCGGTCAGTCGGGTAAAAAAAAAAATCGGCTATTTAGTTTTTTGCGTCCATAACACTTAAAAATACAATGTGTTTAACGTTAGTGTTTTTCTTTATCGCAATTGTATTGCTGCAGAGTAAATGCTGAGTTTAACAACTGGTTCGCATACATCAGTGCGCGGACCCCATGGGCTCATTGTTCCCACTCAGGAAATAGTTTAAATTTTGATTTTACAATGCATTATTTACATTTTCCTCTGTGATGGTAGTAAAAGGTCCACTTTCCACTCTCGCAGAGCTGCGAGATAAGTGCCCGATGATACGGATGTATTCTCTTGGACACGTTGCGTACAAAATTATGACTTACTTGGGCCATACAATAAAATCAACTTGTAAGTTGTCATCCAGCTTTGGCTGTCTTGTTGCACGTTATTTTATCTCAAAAGAAAAATACTTGTAAGTTTGCGACGACCAGTTGAAACTGTTTTTGAAAAACAATGAAAGCAGAAAGCGTAGCAAAAAATGGAAAGAATTTGATTTTTGTCGATACTTCACTGAACAAACTGAACAGATAAATCTTCTCCGCCTATATTTGATGTGGAATAAAAAACCACCTGTTTTATATATTTAATTAGTTTAGCAAAATACACGAGAAACAAAGCTGAATTTGTTTCCTTTTGTTTAACGTGATGCATTAAAGAAGAACTATGAATGCTGCATCTTCAAAACTCGATCCGTCACGTCGCGTCTGAAAATCAGTGGAGCACAAAAGCTGTCACTTAGTGAGCGTGACGTCACGAGAGGCTGGGCCGAGTAAAGCTTCGCTGACAAAAATCCCAATCGTAGCTATATTTCAACATGGATGACACTTTTGTAAGGAGTTTGGAAGGGTCATAATGGAAACTGTTTTATGTGTTAATCAAACTACAAACACGCATGTTGTTCACTTAAGAAGGATTACTAATCCTTCTTCAGGACTAATGAAGGTTCTAGATGGCTGAATCTTTGAAATCCAGTGAAAGAAAGGTTGGTTGTTAAGTTATGCCTGTTTATTTTGTAGTTGATTTCTTGCTTTCTTCTTTTGACCGTTAATTACACCAGCATTGAAGGAACTTTACTCGAAAAGCTTCCGTTATTAATTGCGATTTAAACGTATCCATTTCCTCATAAGCAGTGCATAATATGACTTAACTATCTCTATCGAGATAAAGAAAAGAAAAATATTCAAAAACTCTGCTTGAAATCATATACACAGAAGGCAATGTAGTTTACAATTCATCTAAGTGGTTTCGACTTCAGAAAGTTCGGTTATTCAACAAACATATATATTGTACTTTAATCTGCGATCACTATGAAATTGCTGGTATTTATTGAAAGTGAAGAACCGCAGTTTGACCGATGAAGCAATATACTCTACGCATGAACTACTTTGTAAGTAATATTTGGGTAAATTTTGTGTCAGATTTATACAATGTTTTTACTCATATTTTAAAATGTTTGCAGGACAAATCAACTCAACGAGCTCGGTCTATATTCCTTGAAAAAGCAAAAGCAGCAAGCGAAGCATGTGCAAATGGTAACTTTGATTTAGCTGTTCAACTTTACAGCGAAGCTATCGATTTAGATCCTGGAAATCATGTATTGTATAGCAACCGATCTGCTGCCTGTATACGGACCAAACATTTCGAACAAGCGTTTGAAGATGGACGTAAAGCGGCTGAACTTCAGCCAGGTTGGTCTAAGGTAAGTTTTAGTTTTGATTGCGATACCAAGTGTATTGAACTGAATACACTACGTTTCCTTTGACGGACTAACGATGTGCAATATTTCTCAGTTTGGTCAAACTGGGTGCTAATTTTATCTATTTTTGTAGAGAGAAATTCTTCGGATACCGTTTGTTCTTATACGTTTACACTTGCGATCGCCCTCAATACGAAAGACAAACACGTCCAAATTGTAATCCATTTTCATTCGTTCATAAAGCGCCAAAATAAACAAACTTTTCATTGAAAATAGATTTCTGTTAACCTTTTAGTATTTGTTAGAAAGACTTAAAACACCGGGATTTTGTTTATAATTCCTTTCAACTTCCGAGTCAACTTCCTTTTTATGGAGCGCGCGTGAATATATTATTTTCTCGCCAGAGGGTTTTCAGTTAGAAAATCCTTAATCGTCTCGTAAAGGAAACGGACAATTTACTCTGTTTATAGCAAAATAGCCACATATTTTTACAAACAGAGAAGTTTTATTTTGTTAACATTTGTTTGCTTCACGCGATAAGCCAGTATCTTGGCTAAACCATGTATTTGTATTCGTTTTACTACATTATTGTTTGGGATGTGTAATTACAAATACAGAAGCAGAACTGCTGAATTCCTTCTCACTGGATTATTGCGTTTTGAGTTTTGAGCTAGCCAACTTTGCGATAGCTTTAAATGTCAATTTCATGCAGTTAAAACAGATCTTTGTTTACGTTAGAAAGTAACATTTGATACCGCAAAGCAAACTCATTCGATGTTGGCCTTAAAATGGTTTGTGAGCAAACTAGCTTATTGAACATCTGGAATGCACATGTACAGTAATGCATTCTGTGATAGTAAAAAGCAGTAATGGCTAATGCGAACAATCGGGTTAACTCAGATGAGTAATCAAATGAAATGCCTTTAAATGCAACTTTTTTTGTCTCAGCTTGTTTGCACATTTTTTACAAGCTTATACGTGCCGCAAACTTTCTATATTTAGTTACGTAAGTGACAAGCGTATTGGCTTTTTGGTGATTTTGCACTGGAGTGTAGAACAACCACAATTGAGTGAGTTGTGGTTTTTAAATTAAAACTGTAGTTTTTCCAGTGCAAATTTCCAGTCGCAATTATTTGCATCTATGGATAAGAGCTAGATCTGGGACCAGACAAAGCCATTGATAGTAAATTGAAACCATCGTGACGCTGTGAAAACCAGTCGAATGCATTTTCGAATAAGTGATCATAATGCCTAACAAGAATATTTGGATCTGCTACATGCATTATAGAACAATAAATCATCAAAAAATTTTTTGACATTTGAGGAGTCTTGCACTTTGACAGAAGTAGAATATAATAAGTTTAATTGCAAAATCTAGACCACTGCTAGGAAATGTTGTATTTTTAACGGGTTTATTAATTAAATGATTGTGATATTATTACTTCTGAAGTTGTTTCAAACAGCGAGACTTTGTTTTTTGACCTGTGACTGTAATTTGTGGGTATAATGTGATTCTTGATTGTAGTTTTAATGTCTTTGCCACTTGTTGTTTGAATAAACACAAACCTTTCTAGAAATGGATGCAGTTGAAAGCACAAAAGTTATTCTGTATTGCAGATATGCCTGATTTGTTTACCATAAAGAACATTTGAGTTTTGATGATAGAACAGGTTTATATTTCTTGTGATTTTAACCACTTAAGGAGAGAAACTATTTACTATCTGTATTCATTAGATTTACGCTCTTTTTCAAATATACAATTTTTGACAAGAGGTCATAAGATGCTGTAACATATGGTAAAGTTATTTGAAATTATAATGAAAATCATGTCTTGGCTAACTGTTTCATTTCTGTTGTTCTTTTTTACATATTTTGATGATTTTTGTGGTCTTAAAGTACGTGCAATGACTAAAACATCAATATATTTCAATAATTAGTTTAATTATTTTTAAAATAGTTTTGTAAAACTAAAATAGATGTTCAAATATTACTTGGTAAATGAGCATGTTGTTTTTCTGGGCAGATTTTTTTTTCATTAGAGTAATTACAAAACTGATGCCTGTGATAATGTCTGTGCTAAACTATTTTTAACTTTTTAACAATTTGACTATCAATATTTTCCAAGATATAAATTTTATTTTCTTTGTAATCTTATAATTGAACCTGTACAAAATGCTTCATTATCGAGTAATGCAAAAATAAGTGTTATCAAGTTTTGATTTTACAGGATGCAAGAAAATCCCAAGATAATGAATTTTTGCTATTTTCGTTGGTTTCACAATTATTCACCATTTGATCACACAGACTTGTAAACAAAATATTTCAATATTCCTATAGCAACAAAGATTAGCATCAGTAAGTTAGGAGGAGAGAGAGTTTCGCTGTTATTCATCATGGCTGATCTAATAACACAAGAGTGTTAAATTTCATGGTCACATACTAATTATCTGAGTCTGTCTTTGAGCAATTTGACTTGTTCAGTTGGCTCCAGTGCCCGTGAATGTGCATTGTGGTTTCACTATTCTACGTAACTTGAATGGCCTTGAAAGAAACAATGGTAGCTGACTTCATTCAGGTTAACTTTTCTTTATCAGTTTAATTTAGTTTGTCTAAAGATTTAGTTTCTGTTACTAAGACAGTAGAGATTCGGAATGCCATGCAAACCTCTCAGAATGAATAATTATAATTTCATGTGTGATAAAGTTAAAGATAAATATCCTTGGAGCAAAGTTGTTGAAACTAATTCATAAATAATGAGAGATGGAATATGTTTAATAATAATAATAATAGTGACATAGTATTTATATTTATATAATTATATAGCATAGCAATCCATATGTATATGCTGTCACATGCTTTACAAGAGAATATTTTACAGAGTTTGATAGTTGATGGACTTAGATTAAGAAATGCACTCAAAGAAACAGACAGATCACAACACAGAGATCATTACAGTATCCTACTCTTTTTGATAAACATATGGGTGCTTCCAAGTCCCCTGATGGAGGTTTGAGAGACTGGACCTTTGGTGTTAAGTTCTTATGATCTGATAAGGCTGCATGTCATGTGTACTTCAGCCAAACTTCATTCAGAACTAAAAGATGTAGGTTATATGTTTATGCAACTGTGAAACACGCACCCTTGAGTAAAATAGTTAAAATCAGTTCAAATGTAACAGTCTTCTTCAGGTACTATTAAAATGGAGTGCAGTGGACAAACTGTTTGTCAGTCAGCTGACAAAGAATGTCTTGCGAACTCAATCCCATATATATGGTATAGATGGAAGGGGAGCCCACCATTTCTGTTTAAGGAGGGTGTGTCAATACTTTTCCAGATGACTTCTTTTATTCCTTTCATGTGCCATTGAATATATTATTGTTCCTCATTATCTGGAATGATGGCATTTTCAGTTCCATTAGGATGACCAGTATTCATTATGTGGTTGATGGCTGCTGATTCTATTCTAAGCCTTGATGATATTAGGCTTCTTCTGTTGCGTAAGTCAGGGCACCTGGTAAAGTGCGATAGTGCAATTCTGCACTATTGACCAATTTATGCACTATTTTGCAGTATTTTCAAATGTCCTGGATTGTCAGTGCCAGTCGTCAGTTTTTTGAAAACAAGGACCCAATGTTTTTGCGATATGACAAAATAAATAATTAACACTTAATATTCTATTTCAATTGAGGTGGATAGTGGCAGAATATCTATATACTACAGAATATCACTATCCACTGAAATACTAAAAAGTACAATCATGGTTTTGATTAAACATGTAAAAGAAGAAAATAACCTTTACTGTACAGTAAAATTTCCACACTATTGACCTTTTTTCCACACTATTTGTCAAAATTTTCCACACTATTCCTCATTTTTTTCCACACTCTACCAAATGCTGTGTTAAGTGCCCCAATGGGATTGAGTTCTGCAAGGTGATCCTCGTCAGCTGACTTATAAACAGACGTGCACAAAATAAATAATTGTATATATAGTCTCCATTTTATTACTTGAAGAAGACCAGAGGTTCTGGTCACAACATTGTATTTTTAATGATTTTAATGTTTCCAGTGATTATTGATTTTAATTATTGTCAGTATTGATTTTACCTACAGATGACTGAGAACATTCATACCATCTTTTACACCTTTAAGCTTTACCAAATTAGAGTCTGTTTTTCTGATCAGGGCTGTACACCACTTTCTCAAACTGTACTCCTGAGGAAATTATAAATAATTTATAGACCTTATTCGCTAGCCTCAGTGTTTTCCCAATGCAGTCCTCTTGGGAAATAAGGTTTTTTGTTTCAGATGAGGTAATGAGGAAGACACGAAAGAATGTTCAGCTTAAACAAAGAACCTTATTTCCCAAGAGGACTGTATTGGGAAAACAATGAAGCTAGCAAATATGGTCTATTCTATATTCTTTGCTGGAGGTGCAAGGGTTTGGTGGAGGATGGTGGGGGGGAAGGGGAGGGCAGGGCAGCTACCAACCCCTCCCCAGCCTATTATGGACCTTATAATCATTTTAACTCATATTCTGACAAAAGCAATTTCAATCAAGCCATACAGAATTGAAAGCCCTAACATTTGAACCAGTGCTTGAAACTCTGTAAAGTGACCATTGATTTTGTTCATCATTAAAAGTAGATACAGAAATTGTTCTGATTGTTTCAACAAAATAGATAAATTCTGAACTTGTCACTTTTAAGAGAAATTTTAATTTGTGACTTTGACATTCAATTTAAGGTTGGTGGGAAACGGGTTTACAAGTCTAGATCTGTCACATTGACTTTGAGTTGGCTAGTTTATTAATTTGTTACTAGTTTATTAATTTGTTACTTAACTTTGACTTAACATATTATTTATTTTAAGAATAAAGTTTCTATCTTGCCTAATCTCAATATTAATTTCTGGAAAGGTGGAAAGGAGGGTATTTGCCATAATTTCATAGCTTTTTTAGCATGCTAAAATCTTTTTTTATTTTATTTCAATCATCAGACTGTATTTCAGCCTTGTAAGCTTGGTAGAGTTTGATAAAGCACACTAGAAACTAAAATCTAATTTGTATATATGTGAAGGTCATGGGGGTGGGGTCTTTTCTATGTTATTTTAGCTCTTTATCAGACTTTTAAGTGTGATATAGGTCAATATCATTGTAAACTGAAACCTAACACAGCTTCACAGTTTGTATTAATTTTAGGTCATAGAGTTGAAATTTTGCAATACTCTTTTTTGTTATTTTAGCTTAGCCCCAGACTTACAGGCACGTGGGAATAATGAGAAGTTATTTTTAAGTATTAGGAAATTATTTATCAAAGTAAAAAGACGAAGGCCTGTGGCAAAATATTAAATTGAATGCACCTGTGGAAGGGAAAGCTTAAAAATTAATGGTATCCCCAATTTTTTAAAATTAAACACTGAATCTTGTTAACAAGATTACTATAAATAATTATAAAATAGATTTTTTTGCTTAGCTGGTTTGACTAAAGCTGTTTAATTTCTTCTTAAACAGCAAATGTGATTTTTGAAAAACATGTATTATGAAATTATTGTGTACTGACTCATTTTAATTTTAGATGTCTTAATTTGTGTTATTTGAAATTCTGTTTTTATATTTAATTGTTTACTTAAGTCACCCCTTAAAAAAATTCAGTTTGTGCTGGGTCAGTTTGAAAACAAATTTGAACTGCCAAAATTGAGAGTTTTTTGAAGACAAGTTTTCCTTAAAAATTAAATTGTTCAAAAATATTTCCCCAATTGATTATGTTTATTTTTTATGAAACTTTTATTTCAAGAGACTTTTAAAGTCATTCATTTATCATTCAGACGTCAAATAAATTTAAAAACATCAGTGTATTGGGAAGAGCTCAGTGCAGCTTATGATGATAAACTAGGGTTCTTTTTAGTGGCCTTTTTAGCTTGTGGTCTTTATTATCTGTTTTTGCAAAGCCTTAAACCTAGAGAAAATAAGGGGACTTACTTAAACACATTGACCCCTTTGGCCATACAGTGGCCTTGAGACATTTTAAAATGCAAGTTCGTTTTGTTATCCTAGAGTTACCATATTTGCTCATGTATATGCCGATACCGTGTGTAAGTCGAGGTCCATTTTTGTATCCAAAATCAGTACTTTTTTCCAAGTTTGTCACTTTATTTTTTGATTGTGTATAAGCAGCTTTTCACATCTCAAAACCGCAACTTAAACATGAGCAAATACGGTACATAAAAATTTTTACGGTTTTAATTACTTTAGATTAAGGAAACGTAAGATATAAATAAAGAAAGATCTAATTGCTGTCCTAGTTTTTTGAGTGTTCAAAAGTACAGAAATTGCACCATTTTCAACTATTGGCTGTGCTTGTTGAAGTTGGGTTACTAATTAAAAGCCTATGACTTCAAGTTAGTGAGTCAACTGTGGGAAACAGTGAATTTCATGCCAACATGTGTGGTGCTAACAGCGTCGAGGTTCCAGGTGCAGTGGTAACATCTTTGCCTTCTAACCACAAGGTTCCAGGTTCAACTCCTGGCTAAATTGAGTGTTGAACATTTGTGTGACCTTCTCCGCCAAAGTTGACTCAGCTTTCCATCCCCCCGAGGTCGGTAAAGTGAGTACCAGCTTCTGCTGGGGGCTAACGTGCAATGGATTAGTGTCCCGTCCAGGGGGAGTAAATGACTCTCATCCACTTTACACTACAGAAACCGGAGATAAGCAACAGCTCCTATGGGCCACTTAGGCACGTGCTAAAAGGATTTAGCTTAGCTTATGTGTGGTGCTGGAGTGTTTTTTCTTGTAGCCTTTTGAGAAAAATACTTCACACTGCAACTTCGCATAGCAAGCTTCGTTTAACACACAAACAAGGACTCACTTATATAATAATTATGATGTCGTCAAACATTTTGGGCCCAGGCCACCAAGCCCTCGGTCAAAAGCACGCCAGGATGTATGTTTTACATGCCTTAAAACGAAGGGGAAATTCTTAATTAGCTTAACAAAAAACCCATTTAGAATTTATAACAAGCCTTTTTTGAGTTCATATAATTATGTACATTTTAAGTTTGCCTCTCTCAGAACAATATTTTAAAATGACTAGAAACTTAATGTTGACCTGGTAATAAAAATCTTTTATGTTTTAACTTCCATCTCAAAACTGCTGTACTTAGTTGCTGTTGTACAAACTATGCACATATCAAGCAAAGGCAGATATTGATCTAGAGACTTCAAAATTAAGGGGGAGGGGGTGAGTGGGATGGCATGAAGGGTAGGAGGGGGGGGGAGCACTTTTTAATTGAACCTTCTGAATGACTGACGTGCAATTTCCAGCTGATGTAATTTAATCATTCATCCTCTCTTGCACATAACTATATTTTCTAATTTTATTGTGCTCATATATAAGGTGTAATTTTTTTTATAAAGGAGAGGGGAGTCTAGAGTTCCCTAAGAGCTGAGGTAGAGGCTCACTATAATCATTTATTAAGTGATCTTGGCCCATATGTTGAATTTTTTGAGATGGCTGCGAGGTGCAAGCAAGCACCAAAAGGATGACCATTGCAGGTAGTTGCAAAATATGCTCCTTTTGAAACTTTAAAATTTAAGTTGTATAGAAACACATTGCCCCCCACCCCATCCTCCTCCTTCAGGAATCCTACCTACCTACTATAATTTTTAGAAGCCTGTAACCACAAACACACATTTTATTGTTTGGCGTTATAGATGCAGATTATCAACTGGGCCCACTTCTTGTTACTGTATCCGTGTCACACTAGGCAAAATCTTATAAATATCTTGATTGATATCTTTGTTGTACAAAATTCAAAAGGGTTTTGACAGAATACGGGGTGGGAGTTGGGAGTTGATGTGGTGCACTCCCCCAGATCCATTACTATAAAGTGCAAAAAAAAAGTAAACCACATATATAGACACAGGTGAAAACATCCTTGTAGAAAGATTGCAATCATTGCACTGTCAAGATTTTTGTAATTACCAGCTGTTAAATGATATTGAACAAATGAAGCCAGCTTTATGAATTTATTATTATTATTATTATTATTCTTTGTCAGTTAACCTATTAGTGTGCCTGGGTATCTGTCACTTTCACAAAGACTTGATGAGTTCTTCTGAAGATGTTATTCCAAATAGAGCATTTTTGCTACAGTAAATTCAAATGCATAGTTGCATGTTTTCTTTAAGCACACTATAGTCTGCTGTCTTAATTCTTCAAATATGCTGTTCCTTGTAATCTAATTAGTATGAATAACACCAAAGTTTTATTTTTGATTTTAATGCCATTATATTTTCAAACTTGTTGAAAAGTATGCAGGTGTAGTGAAATGCCAATTTTAAACTTTGAAGTATCATATGTTAACATTTGAGTGAAACTTTAAATCCATGAATGAGTAGTAGATACTTAATTGTGTAGCTGTACGTAATATCTTAATAGCTTTTTGTTTGTTTTCATAATACCGTACAAAAAAAGAACTCGCGTATGTGGTGTTGCCTATATGTCTAGAAAAAACCTTCCTTTGAACCTGTTTGCAGATATATGGTGCCTTTTGAAAATTGAGCTGTACGTTTTAAACTGAGTTTCAAGAATTTGATTGATGCTGATGTGAATGTTGTTCTAGTTTGCCCTGAGGAAAGACTTGAACTTTTTAACCTTTCTCACCAGGAGAAATTCCCTAAAAAAGGTTTTACATATTCTGCATTGCCTGCTGCTTTGTAAACTTGATGTTTTTCCTGCAGGGCTATGTTTAACTGATTCTTGACAAATACTTTTAAAATACGCGCTTATTTTTTTATAAGTTGGAACAACTTTTTAAGAACAACGAGGCTCAAATTTGCCAAAATTTAAGAACAATTTAAGAACAAGCTCAGGCTGAGGCTTGATAA
>JAOCNB020128901.1:0-10753 GCA_026546465.2 Palythoa caribaeorum | reverse complement strand
TTCACTTGATCAATTCCTTGCTTCTCATTACCTGTTCTATTGTTTTGTTTGAGTTATGTAAGGAGAAGTTGGAGGTTAATAATTTGCCTGGGGCTGTAAGGGTTAACAAATAAAGCAAATTAAATAAAATTGATATATGGCAAGGTGCTGGCTACCTGGAATAGCCTTATGGGGCTATACAAGCTAGTCGCCCATCAAGCGAGTATGTGACTTTTCCTTCTGGCCTGACAGCAAGTTTTACTAGTCCTGGGCATTGGGCTAGTGGATTTTCTTACCCTGAACATTTAACTGATTGAATACCTGTCGATTATTCAGCCTTTTAGCTAACCAATAAAAGCTACTGCATGCATTATAATTACCCTAAAGGGGTGCATGTGGGTGCTTATTATGTAGATGATTCTAATTCTTATAGTTAAAATTAATTGCAGCCCAGTCAAGGACACAGTGATCACTAATGACCGTTGGGGAGTAGGGTGTATGTGTCATCATGGTGGAGTATTCACATGTGCTGATAGATACAGTCCAGGTATTTGGTGTATAGGTAGTACTATGTGCCATCAAGTATGAGGAAGTACTCCTTCTGTCAGTGTACAAGTGAATTGAAATCACAGCCACCCGACCCACAGGCATAATTAATGGGGAATGCAGCATTTCTACAGTGTTACATTTTAAACTTCCCCTGCCACTCAGGGGAAACTTGAATGTTAGAATCCCCACCTACTATGGCCTCAGTGTGCCACTTGAAGACCTTTCTAAGCTGGATTTTATAGTAATTTTAAAAGATTGTTACATATTGCTAAAAATGCTGCCATTGGTAATTAAGTAGAATTGCTTGCATACTGAACCAGCAAACGTAGGCAGAAAATTTTCAATGGCATATATTACTGCATTTCCCAAAACATTTGTCAGTGACTCCCTTACTGTGATGAAAAATTATAGACTTACAATAAGTTTTACTTCATTGTCAAGGATGGTGCTACAGCCCTGCAAAAACTTCCCGCCAACTTGACAAAAGTGTAATTCCACAGCTATATCCCCATTACTCCGCTGCCAGGTCCTGGGGATCAGGAAGGGGGAAAGAGCTCATGGTCTCAATCGGCTGGTCATAAAGTCTTTGGTTAATAAATTTTAAACCTTTCATGACTTGAAAATAAGCAAAAATAAAATATTATTCAACCTCCTAAGTGTTCTTTTTCATAAATTGAATTTTAGGAGTTCTTCAGAAACACAAGTGGGAAAATGCAATGACGATTGACAAAGAGTCTTGGGGCTACCGCCGTAATACTACAGTGGGGGATTTTCTCAGTATGGATGAGTTGATCGATCTTCTTGCGTCAACAGTTAGGTAATGATATCTATTAGTAAGTCCACTTACTAATCATCAGTTTAAGACAACAGTATTTATTGGAGTAATTACAATACCAGGAAACCTACCCTATACCTAGCTTCAGAGATTCAGCCATAATTTAAAAATAAAATTCGCCCACTCGCCAATCGTGAGTACTTTTTATCAATGAATTTCTATCTTCTCATTCGCATGTCCTCGCTGAGGTTATATATAGCTGCGATCTGCAGGACTTTTTTTTGGTAATTCTTTCCTGCCAGGCAGCATATCTTAGATAATTTATTTGTCTAAGACATCTGCTTTGGAAGACGTCGATTTTATTTTCATCACTTTTGTTTTTCTTCCACTTCTCGAAATATTTCTAAGAGCAGACAAAATCTATTCTCATGGTTTTACTTTACATTGTTCTGTTTTAGCTGTGGGGGAAACATGCTGATTAATGTTGGTCCAACAGCAGATGGCAGGATTAGCCCAATATTTCAGGAACGGCTGATTCAGTTGGGACAGTGGTTAAAGGTGAATGGAGAAGCAATTTACTCCAGCAAGCCATGGCGAGCACAGAATGACACACTAACTCCCGGAATATGGTATGTAAATGTGAACAAGCACTCTTTCTACACAGTCTTTGTTGTGAATCAGATACAGTTGAGCTCTGATAACTTGGATTTTCAAAGAACCGGCAGACAGCAAAATTGCCGCCTTCTTCAGGCCTATACGCAGGATTTTTTGTAGGGAGGTGCGAGCAAGCTCCAATAGCACGAGCATTCTATGGGATGGCGGGACGTGTTCCCTGTGAAACTTTAAAATTCAGGTTGTTTAAAAACATAACTTTTACGTTTTAATCTCGGTTGGCAAAAACATCAGAGAGTTTAAAGTAACTGTATTGTTTTTTGCGGATATAAGCTGTTTTTTTTATTGTGATTTTTATTTCTTGCGTGGGTCAATTATGATTTTCACCTGTTTTCACTGAAAATACAGTAATACAAGAGAGTGCTAGCTATACCTGTGTCTGGTATTTTCTCTCAGGTTTCTCTTTCGGACTTTCTCTAAGGATTTCAATTCTTCATGAAAGCTGATAAAAAAACTGCAACGTTTACCCAGTCCTATAGGGTAGTGCGTATAATATATGCATCTAACGCACCCCTCCGCCATACGGGCCTTGATCTTCAGCTCAATTTGCCACCTACTCTGGTAGAAAACTGTATAAACTCATAGCTGAGATGATATTCCTTCAAAATGGTGCGTTTTTAGTCTGAAAGAAGCCAGTGCTTAGCAGATTTATGATATGAAATAACAGATATTATAGATGTCTTTGTTCAGTTAGAGCTCCAAAATGCTGAAAAATTCATTGATTAACATTTTCGTGGATGAGAAACTGCCACCTACCCCCGGCCTCTAGCGAGAGCTGTCTACTATCCGCATATTCGTCAGCTTTAGCCACTTACTCAGATTTTCATTGAATATCCTGAGAAATATTAAAAATAGCTCAAATTATCGGAGGTTCGAGTTTTCAGGAAACAGGCCAACTATGGACTGAGTTCAATTGCATCATTTTGTTTTCGAATGTTTATGCTTTTTAAGGTACTATGTTTGTAAATTAACACAAAGTTTTTGAACTTGACACAGACTGATGAAGGTGAATAAGATAAGTGAGTTTAATCTTTGGACTCAACGTGTTACGGGTTATTACTGTTACTTGGTAACAAATGAGGCTAGATTAAAAACGCTTGAATAAAAACTTACTTCGAACCAACGGAGAGTTCGAGTCATCGAAGGTTTGATCTTTTAAGGGTAAAATAACAGTGATTATTATATGACCTTGCAATTTCCTGCATTCTGATTGGTTCACACGCGGTCTGTCAAAATGCGTATTCAGCCGACGGGCCGTATAGGCGCGTATTCGGACCGGTTTCCCGAATGTAGATTTTCAGAAAATTTTCAAAACTCGCAAAATAACTTAAAAACAACTTTAAAGTACTTCCGGAATTTTCCGAACACTTCCGAAGATTCCCGAACATTTTTAGAAAATCTTCAAAAATCCAAAAAATGCATAAGAAACAGTTTTTAAACATTTCCGAAACTTTCCGATGGTTTCCGAAAACTGTCAAATAGTTCCGATGATTTCCGTTAACGTAGGCATGGGATAAATTACCGGAAGTAAAAAAGTCATATAATAAACGAATTGTTAACCTCGCTTGCTCAGTCTGTATGTACAAATATCAGACCTCGGTCTTGTTTGTACGAACCTTAATGCGCTCGGTCCGTACTGTCAAGACCTCGGTCTGATATTTTTCCATACAGACCTCACGCTCGGTTAATAATCTCTTAATCTGTTACTTTTAGCGGCCAAACGAACACTAAATTTTACTTTAAAATTGTCCCTTGGACTTGATTGAGTTTAGGGCCGTGCCGTTAAAAATTTTGAATTCAGCGTTGCTTGTTTTAGTGTGTTTTCACAATATTTGACTCATGCTTTTACAACTTTGACTGTTTGGACATCCTGCTATAAAATGTTTTTCTCCAAACTGTTCGAAATTTCAACTCTCTTGCCGCCATCAAAACCAAGTGACGTCATTTGGCCGCGAAATCTTTGGGATAACTTTGTAGTTAAAAGCTCGTGTGTTTTGTGTGGAGATGTTGTATTCTTGAATGCACAACGCGAAGACAACGGGATTCCAAAACACAACGTAGTTTATTTACAATAAACGTAAGAGATAGCAGCAGCTGGGAGCTCAAGGTACGCGATTTGTCAACTAGCCACAATCCGATTACTTATGCTTCTTTTTCTACTACTTCTCAATTCTAGAGAAACTCTATTTGCTCGGATATATATAGCATGACTAATTCCACTAGAATATTCTGAAGGTTTCTAGTATAGTGAATCAACGTTCTATATATAGAATGTCTGCATTGGTCTGGAGAGTTCTTGCAGTATCAAATCATCCTGCTATAAGAAAATTCTAACAAACTATAGAAAGTTCTAGCACCGTCCGGTTAGTACTTCTTCCTGAAATATTTTTCTAGAACCTATTTTTACCGTGGCTAGTGGCCACAACAGGAGAAAAGGGGTTTCAAGACGTTTTGTGGAACTAAAAGCCCTTTTCTGTAAGGCATAAAACAAAAATTTCTGTCATCCACACAACAGTGTAAATGATTCGTTTAACATTTCGTCGCTTTAAAATGATTGAAGAAAAAAATGTCTAGGTTTTGGTTCATTTGACCTTTAAAGAACTCTATTTTTTTAACTTTTGCACTTGCTTGTTTTGATAACATTTATTAAAAATGAAAACCTTATATTTCTTTTTTTTTAAGCCGGCGCAGTTGGCGTAGTGTGGTAAAATACCTGCATTCCTAGCCAAAGGGTCTCGGGCTCTGCCAAATGCAGTCTATTCTTTCCGTAAAAGTTGACTCAGCTTTTCATTTTTACGAGGTTGTTACAATTAGTATACCAGCTTCTGCTGGGGCCCGGCTAACCTGCGATGGATTAGTGTCCCGTCCAGGGGGAGTCATTAAAGACCTTAAGCAGTGAGGAGGGCGACGCCTTCGACGACGTGAAAGATCAATAGTAAATACAACAACTCCACGTTGGAACGCATCGAGCTCATCACCTGCACGTATTTGTCGCTGGAAACAGAACGTGGAAAGGCCTTTTTTGGAGTTCTTGGGACGACAAGGACGTGGAAAGATTTCTTTGTCTTCAAGGAGGAACATTTTATCGTTTTCTGTTCACAAAGCTTGACGCGGAGAAAACAAAACCCTAATTATGATCCGGAGAAAGGAGTAAAGAGCAAACCAGAAATATATTTTTTGTGAGCCGTTGTCGTTGCTTTGTCACCCTCGTTGCGTAAGGTCTCTAACCCTTTAAGCCCCAAACACGACATATGACGCATTGGTATATTCTCCCAACTGAGTTCCATACTTTCCGTATTAGCAGCTTGGGAGAATTCGGCTTTTCAACTTCCACATCTTGTTCCACTTGATCAGTTCCTTATTTTTCATTATCAGTTATACTATTTTGTTTGAGTTATGTAGGGAGAAGTTAGATAGTAATAGATTGCCAGGGGCTGAAAGGGTTAATGATTCTCATCCGCATAACACTAAAGAAAAGATAAGCAACCGCTCCAATGGGCAACTTAGGCTCGTAAAACAAATTTTGCTTCAAAAAAGTACCTTGTAGCCAACCTTTTCGTGACTTATCATCTTTTTGTCTCATTTCGTTTACTTTAGGACATCTGAAAATTGACTTACGTGCACTGGTTATCGGCATTCAAACGAGTTTGATTGTGTTCCCAGTCAACCTCGCTCTGGTGCAGATTTTCAGAAATGTAAGACCCAAGGAAACAACACAACCCACAAACAAAGTTTCCAGCGAGACTAACATGGGAATGGAAAACTCTGAAGATGAAAACGAACAACCTTCCGATTACAATGAGGTTGTTGAAGATAAAGAAGCTATTCCGGCTATTCTTGGTGAACTAAAGTCCGATCAACCAAAGGAAAAAACAGTAAAGAAGAAAAAGAAAAGCAGAGGAAAACTGCATCACAACTGGATATATTTCGCGTGGATTTTGTGGGCACTCTCTGTTGCTACGTGTGCCACTTTCACTGTATTTTATAGTCTTTCCTGGGGACCGGAAACTTCTAACGAATGGCTTATCTCATTTGTGACGTCATTCTTTCAATCAGTGTTGGTTATTCAGCCTGTGAAGGTAAGATATATGCGTTATTGAACAAGCGTGAGGTCAGGATGGCTGGATATTGGCCAAGTTCTTTTTTTGCCTTATTATGGACCGAGACAAAGCAGAGGTCCATGAAAATGCAAAAAAAATCTTGAACGAGGCCAATATCCAGCCATCTTGACCGTACAAGCTTGTTCAAAAAAGGATTTATTACATGGCCAGAGAATTTCACTTTACTACTGTTCTCCGAAAGACAAAATTCCTTCCATATCTTCATGTAACTTTGTTTTTTAATTTTTGTATTTGTCGGCTTTTGTTGAGGAATAAATTTACGAAACTCGTAAAGTCTATGTTTTCTTTGTTTTGACTGACCTCTTACCCTTTTTGCGACTTCATTGCTCAAAACTTGATGTGTAATTCTGCTCCACGCAATTTTTTTTTCTTGCGGGAACTAAACGAGCAATTCCGAGCGGGCAAGATGGTCTTATCTTGCCCGCTCGTGTAACCAATCAGAACACAGAATGCGCTTTATCTTGCCCGCTCATCGAGTCTGCAATATAATAAAAACAGTTAAAAATAAACATTTATTAATCTTTTTTGTTACAGTAGTACGAAATATATCAATAAATATACCCGTCCGAAAATATTGGTACATGCCACGAGCGGGAATCGAACCCACGTCTCCCTGTATTCTGGTCAGGAGTGCTAACCACTACACCATCAGGGATTTCACCCTAATGACAAGGATTGGTCCCAGGATTCCTCGCGCACTAACCAACTCAACTAATTATGAAACTGCTACGTTGGTGGTCCCTGATGGTGTAGTTTAGTGGTTAACACTCCTGACTAGAATACAGGGAGACGTGGGTTCGATTCCCGCTTGCGGCATATACCAATTTTGTATTTAGTTAAAAGTAAATTTGGGTCCAGCGCTTCTGATGGATGTCGTGGTTAGAGCAGTGGTAAGATCTCTGCCTTCCAACCACAAGGCCCGGGTTCAAACTCCGGTTAAGCCGAGTGTTTAACATTTGCAAATGTGTGACCTTTTCTTTCAAAGTTGACTCAGCTTTCCATCCTCTCGAGGTCGGTAAAATGAGTACCAGATTCTGCTAAGGGCTAACCTGCGATGGATTAGTGTCCCTTCCAGGGGTAGTTAATGACTCTGATGACTGAAGTATTAATAAACTGTTTATCATTATCATTATCGTTATTGTTATCATGATAATCGTCATCATCATCATCATCATCATCATCACCACCACTATTATTATCATTACCAACATTTCTACAATCATCATCATCATCATTATCATTATCATTGTCATTGGTTCATCTTCCGAGAGAGAAACTCTGAAGATGAACCATTTGTTCTAAATTGTCGTATGTATGTTAGGTTATTATTATTATTATTATTTTTATCATTATTATTATTATTGTCATCATTATCAATAATGAAACATGTTAATGTATTTATCTCAAAGGTGGTGACGCTTGCCGTCGTGTTCTCACTCATCATCAAAAAACCTGCGGTTGATGATGAAGTTGAGGATTCCCAGGAAGACAGAAAAGAACTAGAGAAAGATAACTCCGACGTGGTGCATACTACGGAGAACCTTACCGCAGACGACTTTTACTTGAAATATGGGTACTAACTGGAAAATATTAACAATTTGTAAACTATTCCTTTAGGGACTGGCCAGAAAGTACCTGCTAGGGTGTAGCAAAGGAAATATAGGTGGGCCATAAAATTATTCGCAGTGATACGTTTGGGCCATCAGGTTACGCAGAGACGGAAAAAGTTTTCTATTACTTTAATATTATACTTACAATCCTCTACACTGAGAACAAAATTTGTCGTTCAGTTGAAGTAGATGGGTTTTCATAGAAACATCAGGCTGGGCCGTGAAAATTGTTATCATTCACCAGTTGTGGCGAGAGATCTTCTGGTAGCTGTAAGCTGGGCAACGAAAATGTTTTTGAAAATTTGAAAAATTTTCGCCGTTCCACCCTATCAGATACATTCTGACCGGTCCCTAACGTAACAAAGTTATTCCCACAAAAACGATAAAGCGAGATTGCGATATTAACTTGATTATTTATCACCGTTTTCATTGCTACGTGAACTTTTGAATTTCTTTTCGGCTTGGGGTTTGGTTTTGTGCTGCCGTCAATCAAAATCTCTATCATCATCATCATCATCATCATCATCATCATCATCACTATCATTATCATTATCATTATCATTATTATTATCATTATCATTACTAACATCTGTATCATCATCATCATCATCATCATCATCATCATCATCATCATCATCATCATCACTATCATTATCATTAACATTATCATTGTCATTGTCATTATCATTTTCATTATCATTATCATTATTATTATCATTATCATTACTAACATCTGTATCATCATCATCATCACTATCATTATCATTATCATTATCATCGATATCGATGTCACAAATGCCGAATGTTTGGGAGAATTTGCAAGCAGATCAGTGAAAACCTGAGACACGTACAGTTGAGGGTATTCACCTGCTTGAGAACTTTCACAAACTTTGCCGAGGTTTTTACCAGGATATGAAGGAACGTAGAATACGTTTTATTTCTTTCATAAAATTATTATCCCATATATCACATATGAAGTGCATATAGTTTTATTTCTCTCACGAAACTGCAAATTGTCACAACTTAGTGACAGCCAAATAGCATTTTTGTGCTTCATAGCGCTATGAAAGCAGACTTATTGACCATTGAATCAGAATACTTGTACTATCTGAATTATTTCATAAAACATAATAATTTATACTGAATAATTATCATCATCATCATCATCTGATCATCATCATCATCAGGAACTTAGCTGGTTGGATTGAAAATGTTGCAATTTTAGCAATGCGTGTAAGGGTGTGTTTATTACAGTGAAGGACACATTTCCCTCAGGAAAAGTTTGTCACTTTATTTTTTGCCTGTGTATGAGTTGAAGTCAGTTTTTCCAGGCTGATTTTCATGTCTCAAAACCTTGACTTATACACGAGAAAGAAACCATAGACAGTACTGATTGTAGCTCAGTCTGTTCAACTGAATTAATATCATGACTGCAACATAATTATATTAAGTCTTCAGGTATTAATTCAGGATGTGAAACTGCCAGTATAGCATCAGTAAATGGTCCTTCTACTGCTAAGACAGCTCAAGGTGTGTCCACTTCACATACAGACACATTCAATAGCCTCACATCATTGCCAGGAACATCAGAAGAACAAGTTGCTGTTTTTCCCACACAGTCCCAGGTGTCAACAGGTTGGTATAATTTGTTTTATTTGTATTCTCTGTGGTTGAGTTGAGTTTTCTGTGAGGATTCTGAATGAGACAATAAATTGGGCGCATAGCTTCTTACAAGCAATTTAAATAATCTCTCGCTAAAGCCAGAAAAAGTAAGCAGGTGTCAGCTACACGCTTTTTTATAAGAACCTGTAAAATAAAATGTTGCCGGGGCTCACTTGTTCTTAATTTTTTAGCGACTTCAGCCTCAAGTTGTTCTTAAATTGTTCTTATTTCTGTGAGTGGTTTTTATTGAAGAAAAAACAAAACAAAACAAGCTATTGAAAAATGAAATGCCTTTCTCCACACATGTACAGCTACACTCGGCTACTAATGACACTACACCAGTGCAGATATTCAGTATTGCCTTCAAAGGTCATTTGTCCTCTTTTCAGAGCATCTACTTCGTACTCTTGTAAAACAAACAGAAGAAAACACAATTCTGCTGAACAAGGCTTTGTCAGAGTTGAAAGAGCTCAGGTGTCAAGTTGAAAGAAGGCATCCTTTTACAGTGAAAACTTGTGGATTTGAGGTACTATTTCAGATGTTTTTTTGAAAGATAAGTCTCATTACACTCCATCAGGGCATGCACTTATATTATAAGAACCCACACACTTTAATAATAGTGAAAGCAGTAGATTAGTGATCTTGGTCTGCCTGTTCAGCTGAGTTGATGTCTTTTATAATAAATGTCTCAAATGGTTTGAGACATTAATTACAAATAATAATTATATTATATTATATTATCATTATAATATAATTTATTATAATTATTAGATTATTATTATTATTATTTTGCATGAGTCTGAGACCCACAACTGTTCACCCTGTATGACTATACTGTACTCAGCCTTTGAGCAGTGATTCACTAATATACAGTAAATGCCATGTATATTAAGAGTTTATTAACCGAGCACAAAGTCTGTATGGAAAAATATCAGACCGAGGTCTTGCTGTTATTATTAATTTGGTTTTAATAAAATTAATCTTGGTTTGTGCAGAGAGAACTGACTACAAGAGCAAAGGAACTTTTCATTGCTTTTGGACCATGGCTTGTGCAGGGTGCTCTTGATAAAATAAAGGTGTGTAAAATACCGTATTTTCTCGTGTATAAGTCGATTTGTGTATAAGTAGACCCCCGTTTTTAAAGCCAAAAACCACACTATTTTTGAAAGCTTGTGTATAAGTCGACCCCCGTGTTTGATGATACAAAACAATAAAAATTAAAGAATTCAAAAAACAATTAAAATAATAGAAGCGTTTGGAATTTTCTTGCAAAGTATTTTTCCTTCATAATTTGCTTCGGCAAATACCGTATTTACCCGTGTAATAAAGTTTGGACTCAGAAGAAAAAAACTATAAACAAAACAAAAAACCAGGCAGAATAAAAT